>ML804781.1:384982-404100 GCA_009831015.1 Picea engelmannii
ATATTGTAAAATGAGGTTTCCCCCTTGAGGTGGACTATATTCATTGACTTTTAATCATTTTTAAGGCATTGTATAATAACATTTGGTATCAAAGCATATATCCTAGGGTTTTGTTTTTTCAAGTGAATCATCTTAGAATTTTTTGATATAACTTTTTTCTAGGGACGCTTCAGATAATAGAATTTTGAGGTTAATTAGGAGACATATCATAGTACCTATGGTAAAAATTTTAGGTTTTGGTTCATTATGATTTCATAGATATATCCTATGGAAGATAGGTTTTTTGACTCATCCAAAATTCAATTTTAAACAAGCAATCTTAGGATTTTCACTATAACATTTTTTGTGGGAGGTTTTGGAAAGTTGAAGTTTGTAAAGACTAACGAGACATGTCATATCACAGTTGGTAAAAAATACAGGTTTTGTTTCACTATAATTACAGAGATATAGTCCATCAAATATAAGGTTTGTGACTAATCCTGAAATCAATTCTGTTGACATTTTCCCTATAATTGTTTTTTTAGTGATGTTTCAGACTCTGAAATTTCCAGAATCTTGAGTTGACATATTGAAGTAAATGTGAAATATATTTCATATTTTTTGTCATTATATTTCATGATATATTTCTTGTGTAAGTTAAGGATTTTCACAATTTATTTTCTACTGATATTAAGAGCTTTTTCAATGGTTAGCAAGCTCACTTTTAAAAAAAATTAGAGACGTGTTCTAGCATATTTAAATAACATGGTATCTATCGTTAAATGGGTTAAAATGTATTTGTGGAAGGATACACATAAGAAATACATAAGGTTCCACGTGGTTACTCAAAACCATTATTTCACCTGGTTGGAAACCTACCCCTATTAGTACCCCTTCAAGTAGTACCACATTAGAGAGAACTATAGATGGAAGCTCACTTCCACATACCTTTGGGACATATATAGGAATGCCCATAGGTATACCTAAAACCAAAATTATATAATTTATTCGAGCATCTTGTTGCTATAGTACACCGATAACAACACTCAGGGAGACCACTATCTTGTACATAGGTATTCAGGTAGTACAACTAAGGGCACGATTGAGCCTTCTTAGTTAGTTCCCTGAGATATTGGGATGAGTACTATTGTTGGACCTTGCAAGTATATAAGAGAGAGATATCACCTTTCACTTCCTTTTCCTTAGGACCCAATAACCTTTTTCCATGGCTCCAAAGAAAGATCCAAAACTTACTTCACCAAATAAACCTCCAGAAAGCTCCTCCATGACTCATAAATAAAATGAGGAGATATAATTTTTTTTATCCAAATTGGATAGTAAAATGAATGAATTGAATGATAGGTCAGTGAAAAAGGTTGATTTGATAAATACTCAAATAGAAATGGGAAGAAAGGTGGATGAAAATAAGGAAGTGATGGAAATAAAGATGGAATAAAATAAAGAACCGATGGAAAATAAAATGGATGAAAATAAGGAAGATATGAAAATAAATATGGAACAAATGGAATAGAAGATTATGGAAGCCTTAAATGGGAGGTTCCCTAAAATTGATCAGGTTTCTAAAGGGACTCATGAGAATAAAGGTAGCGTTTAGGTTGAAACACTTTCCAATAATAAGCATTTTTTAGGGGGATTTAACTCCAATAATGGAGTTTCTTATGGATGGTGTCTAAAAGGAGTGAATATTCCCAAGGTTGAATTAAAGAAGTTTGATGGAATAGATGTATTTACCTGGGTGAACCAAATAGAACAATATTTTGAATTTCATAATATTATGGATGATAAGTAAAGGATTCACATAAAAACTTTGAAATTTGAGAATAAACCATATCAATGGTATCAATGGGTAGTTAAAAGGAAACCCCCTTATTATAATTATACTTGGGGTTTATTTACAAGAGACTTAGAAGAACAATATTAGAAATTTTGGGAACATGACTACTTTAGTCAGTTGACAAGAAACAAGCACCTAGGTGATATTGAAGCTTATAATTCAGAATTCCAAGTATTGGCCATAAGAGTGGATGACATAAGTGATGAAAATTTGTTGGAATATTACATGCGTGGATTAAAAAAATGTTGGTTGTGGAGCTTTATCATCTTCCTGATTAAGAGGCCTTTGTTTTCAGTCGTGTTTATATCCCATGAAGACTTTACACCCAGAAAGAATGTACAACCTCCACGTGGGGGAGTGTAGAGGGGGTTTGCACCTCCTGCGGGGTTTGGGGGCAAGCTGACCCCCGAAGGAAAAAATTCCTTGTAAATATATATTGTAATTTCATATTAAATCTAGTCTATTCATTCTAAGGTCACAAATATGACAGTAGAAGTTATGTTAGGGTTTTCTTTCCCTAGAAGGAAACCCTCTTTTATGAGGGAAATGTATTGCGGCTATGTATCATTGCGAATATTGTATTCTGAGAGAGGATATTGTGAGAGAAAGAAGAGGAAGTTACAAGGAGTGTGTTGTAGGTTGTATGCCTTCATTTGATGGATAATACTAAAGAAAGGACCTGCCAATTTCTCTAGTGGACATAGCCCACACTAGGTGAACCACGTATATCTGTGTCTCCATTGTATTGTGCATCTTTTTTGTTTTATTTCCTCATTTGTTTTTATTTTATTGCTCCATAATCCTTTTATTATAGCATTTGGTATCAGAGTGAAAGGTAAATCGTAGGAAAAGAAGGTTCCTAGTTCAAGTGGGAGAAATGGTGGAAGATGGAAAGTTTAGGGTCGAGAAATTTAACGGCCAAAACTACCATTTATGGAAGATGAAAATGGAAGATTATTTATATCAGAAGGATCTATTCCTACCATTGGGTGGAATAGAAAAGAAGTCGACGACCATGAAGGACGAAGAATGGGAGGTTATTGATAGAAAGACACTAGGAACGATACAGTTGAGCCTTGCAGCATCGGTGGCTTTCAATATTTTAAAAGAAAAGACAACGAAGGAGTTGATAGACACATTGGCTAAACTGTATGAAAAACCATCGACGTCCAATAAGGTATTTCTAATGAAGATATTATTTAATATGAATATGTCAGAAGGTGGGTCTATTGTAGATCATTTAAATGAATTTAATATGGTTACTAATTACCTAAATTCTGTAAAAGTGTACTTTGATGTTGAGGTTATGGATCTTCTAATCTTGTGCTCATTTCTAGAAATATGGAATGGCTTGGTCATGGATTTAAGTAACTCTGTCTCTGGTTCAAACACTCTAAAATTTGATGATGTTGTTGGTGTTATCCTTAGCGAGGAAATGTGACAGAAAATCACAGGTTATACATCAGTTAATGCATTAAACATGGATAACAAGGGAAGACAAAAGGACAGAGGAAAGGGCTTAAGGAACCACATTAATTATAGGAAGGGAAGATCCAAATCTAGACTGGGAAAGATAGAGTGTTGGAATTGTGGGAAGAAAGGACATCTGAAGAAACACTGCAAAGCTCCAAATAAACAAAGAGATGTACAACAAGATAAGAATCAAGAAGCAAATGTAACAAGTGATTTGTTACAATATGCTTTGATTATTTATGTAGATAATATTTCCGAGTCTTTGGTAGTAGATTCAGGGGATTCATTTCATGCCACACCCCATAGGAAACATTTTCTAGATTATGTTCAAGGTGATTTTGGACAAGTTCATTTGGGTGATGATGCACCATGCAAAATTGTTGGAATGGGAAAGGTAAAAATAAAGAAAAGAAATGGAAACCAATGGTTGTTGAAAGAGGTAAGGCATGTTCCATATCTAAGGACAAATATAATTTCAACAAGGAAGTTGGAAAGTGAAGGTTGTATATCCATATTTAGATATAAGGTGTGGAAGGTCACCAAAGATTGTTGGTAATAGAAAAAAGAGAGAAGGTAGGTGCATTGTATTTATGTATTGGTAATATTGACTCTTCTATCTCTTTAGCTTCTATAGAAGTGGATACATCGTTGTGGCATGATAGGATTGGACACATGAGTGAGAAGGGGATTCATATACTTCACAAAAGAAATGTGTTTCCATATATTAAACAAATTGATTTGGATTTCTGTGAGCATTGTGTTTATGGAAAACATAAGAGAGTCTGATTTCTTAGAGTTGGAAAAGAAAAAAAGAGTGAAAGGTTAGATCTTGTGCATACATATGTATGGGGACCAACTCAGGTATCATCTCTTGGTGGATATCATTATTATGTTACTTTTATTGATGATGCAACTAGAAAAACTTGGGTTTATTGCAGTCGACAAAAATCTGATGTTTTTGATACTTTTAATAAATGGAAAGATTTGGTTGAGAATGAGATAGGAAAAAGGTTGAAGTTTCTCATATCAGAAAACGAAGGTGAATATTGCAACAAAGAGTTTGATGATTATTATTCATACCATGGGATTCGTAGAGAGAATACAGTTCTAGGAACACCACAAGGAAATGGTATGTCAGAAAGGATGAATAGGACAATCATGGATCGTGCAAGGAGTATGAGATTTCATAACAGTTTTCCCTTGCAGTTCTGGGCAGATGTTGTAGATACAAATTTTTACTTAATAATCATAGGACCTTCAAGCTCTTTTGATGGTAGAATTTTGGAGGAGGCATGGATAGGTAAAAATGTAAACTATTCATTTTTGAATACTTTCGGTTGTGAAGCATTTTTCCATATTGATAAAGAAAAAGGAACAAAGATTGAGGAAAAATCCAAGAAGTTTACCTTTATTGGATACAGCGTTAATGATTTTGGTTATCATTTATGGGATTAAGAAAATCACAAAATCATTAGGAGTAGAGATTTCATATTTAATGAGAAGTTCATGTACAAAGATTAGTTGCACAGAAAGATACAAGAAACATAAAAACTAGAATACATAGTGCTTGATGAGATCATTGAATAAGAAATTCCAAAGGCACTAGGAAATCAAAATGTACAACAATAGGAGAAAGAGGTACCTCAAACTCTTGCAAGTTGTGTTAGAAGATATACCAAGTTAAGTAGACCCCCTGAACGATACTCTCCTTCATTGTATTATTTATTGTTGACTAATTCTGGTGAACCATAATGTTACGAAGAGGCAATGCAGGTAGACACTAAAAATAAGTGGGAGAAAGGAATGAAAGAGGAAATGGATTCGCTGATAAATAACCAAACTTGGGATTTGGTTCAATTTCCTGCAGGAAAAATAACATTACAAAATAAATGGGTTTACAAGTTGAAGGAAGAAGATGGAGGAAAAAAGCGGTACAAGGCTAAAATTGTTGTAAAGGGGTTTGCACAAAAGAAAGGTATAGATTTTGATGAAATATTTTCTCTTGTTGTTAAAATGACTTCAATTAGGAAAATTTTTAGTCTTGTGGCAGTAGAATATTTACATCTTAAACAATTATATGTAAAAACAACTTTTCGCCATGGGGATTTGGAGGAAGAGATTTATATGAAACAACCACATGGGTATGAGGTCAAAGGGAAGGAAAATTTGGTATGTAGGTTGAAGAAGAGCTTGTATGGCCTAAAGAAATATCCAAGGCAGTGGTATTTGAAGTTTGATAGGTTTATGACAGAACAAGGTTATAGTAGATGTCATAGTGATCAATGTGTTTATTTTAAAAAGCTAGAAAATGGAAGCTATATTATCTTTCTATTGTATGTAGATGACATGCTTGTTGTAGGGTCTAATATGAAGGATATAAATGTGCTCAATAAGAAATTAGCTAATTCATTTGCGATGAAGGATTTGGGTGCTGCAAAGAAAATCCTTGGTATGAAAATAACAAGTGATAGGAAAAATCACAAACTGACATTGTCTTAGGGTGAGTACATAGATAAGGTGTTGGAGAGGTTTAGAATGCAGAATGAAAAACCAGTTTGTACACCTTTGGCCAACCATTTCAAATTAACTAAGGAAATGTGTCCCAAGTCATGGGAGGAGATAAAATACATGTCCAGGGTCCCTTATTCATCAACAATTGGCGGCTTGATGTATACGATGGTTTGCACAAGACCAGATATTGCACATGCAGTGGGAATTGTGAGTAGTTATATGAACAATCCAAGTAAAGAACATTGGGAAGAATTAAAGTGGATTCTCAGTTATTCGAGAGGTACTTCTACTCATGCATTATGTTTTGGAGGTTTAGACACTATTCTAAAGGGATATGTTGATTCAGATATGGCAGGTGATAAATATAGTAGGAGGAGAACCACATGGTATGTGTTTACTATAGGTGGAAAAATAGTAAGTTGGATTTTGAAACTGCAAAAGGTTGTTGCACTTTCAACAATAGAAGCAGAGTATGTTGCTGCTATAGAGGCTAGTAAAGAAATTATTTGGTTACATAGGTTTAAGGAGGAATTGGGAAAGAAGCAGAAGAATAATAGGTTGTACCGTGACAGTGAGAGTGTCATTCATATTGAAAAGAACTCAAAATTCCATTCAAAGACTAAGCATATACAACTCAGGTACCATATCATACCATCCGTCTTCGAATATGGACATTTGAAGTTGGAAAAGATACACACTAGCCAGAATCATGCAGACATGTTAACAAAGGGAGTAACCAGGGAGAAACTGAGTTCCTGCTAAGTTTCAGTTGATCTTCAAGCATGAAGGTGAATATGAGACATTTTTCAGGTCCAAAAAGGATCATAGTCCAACAGATACAACAACGATGGAGTTGTTGAGATCAGTCTCCATGTGGGAGATTGTTGGTTGTGGAGCTTGATTATCTTCCTAATTCATAGGCCTTTGTTTTCAGCCGTTTTTATATCCCATGAAGACTTTACACCCCGGAATACTGTACACTCCTCCATGCGGGGGAGTGAAAGAGGCCCTTGTAAATGTATATTGTAATTTCATAATACATTTGGACCGTTAATTATAAGATCACAAATCTGATGGTAGAAGTTATGTTAGTTTTTTTTTCCCTACAAGGAAACCCTCTTTTATGAGGGAAATGTATTGTGGCTATGTATCATTGCAAATATTGTATTCTGAGAGAGGATATTGTGAGAGAAAGAAGAGGAAGTTACAACAGGTGTGTTGTAGGTTATATCCCTTCATTTGCTGAATAATAATAAAGTAAGGACCTAGAAATTTCTCTGGTGGTTGTAGCCTACACTGGGTGAACCACGTACATATGTGTCTCCATTGTATTGTGTATCTTCTATGTTTTATTTCTGCATTTGTTTTAATTTTATTGCTCCATAATCCTGTTTTTCTAACAAATAAGACATTAAACATGATATTTTCCTAAAACATCCTAGAAATATTATGGAAGCTATGCAATTTTCTCATCATATTCAAGACAAGAATAAGGCTACAAAAAAGTCTACCGTTGGAGCATAAGCAGGAAGCAAAGATTGTTTTGGGGTTCATAAGACAACCGCACCTCAACTGAAAAGGTTGACACCTTAGAAAATGGATGAAATCAGAGAAAAAGGACTATGTTTCAATTGTGACAACAAGTATAGTAAGATACATAAATGTGGTGAGAAGAAATTATTATACATAGACTTTGAAGAGGAAGAAGATAAAGAATTGGAACCATCACAAGATCTATATCTAGAATATAATACTCCAACGATATCTTGTTATAAACTGGATGACATCACTACTCCACAAACCCCCAATATACAAGGATACATCAAACAGAAAAAATTAACAGTGTTGATTGATTCTGGTCGTACCCATAACTTCATCAATTACAAATTAGCAAAATATCTCAATTTCTTTGTATTTCTAGCACCAATGTTTCAAGTAATGATTGCAGATGGAGGTACCATAAACTGTTTTGGGAAGTACCATAATATTAAGCTTAGTATGGGGGAGTATGTTTTGGATAGTCCCATGATTTCCATCCAAATGAGTGGTGTTGATGTTGTATTAAGGGTCCAATGGTTACAATCATGGGGAACAATGGCCCTTAATTTTCAAGATCTTTTCATGATATGTTCCACACAAGGAAAGGAAATTGAGCTTAGAGGTATCCAAGGGAAATCCTCTAAGGTGATAATCTCTAATAGCATGAAAAACTTACTCAAAAAGGGACACCATGGTGTAATTGTACAATTATGCTCACTATATGTTCAAACATATATATCTTATGTGTTGGCATGTTTACAAAAAGAGTGTGCTTGTCATTGATGGCAAGAGAATCAACGACGATGGCATTTTTACAGGCAAGAACAACAACAACAGTGGCATGATTACAGGTAGAATGTGCCAGTTGGGCACCAAAAGTCTTTTGGGAAGACACAGAAGAGAAATCTCGAGAAGCTCAGAAGAGATAGTGCAGAGTTGCACTCAAAGTGCAAGTGTGCACCAGGGCCGAGGTTAACTTCATTGCTAAAGCTCAGGAGATATAGGGTTCTGAGACGTGCAGACAAGATCCCATACATCAAGGCTCCTAGAAGGATCAAAGGTTGTGGCTTTGATACTTAGATATTTGAGAAATCCAAAGCTCAGGAGGAGGAGCGAAAGTAGTCATTAGATTGAGCACAGTGAAGAATCTGCACCATTGGATCAGAGTCCAGATAGGAGGAACAAGTGCGCAAGAGAGGAACAGATCCCATCCGTTGGATCTGAGCGCGAAGGAAGAACAACCATTAGATCCAGTGGAGTTTCAAGGAGGATAAGCCCATAAGTCATTCAACACTCCAAAGTTGCGAAGGAATCATGGTTGTCCATTAAGGGAGGACACATGGCAAGAGATCAACAATTCACTGACTCGCGAACTAGAAAAGTCAAAGGTGAGAGTTGTAGGAACTCACAATGTCTGAGTTCATGAGTTGATCTAGACCGTTAGATCATGGGGAGTTGTGAGTCATTGATTTGAAGCTCGCAAATATCGGGAAGGCAAGAGGAAAATACTTGAGGATATTGGAGCCACAACAATCCTATCTGTTCATCTGAGAAGGACATGTGGCAGCCGATAAAGAAAATTCACAAAATCACAAATCGAAAGAACTTGATCGAGCAATCCACAGACATCGCGAAGTTCGAGTTCATGATATTGATCACAATCATTGGATCGAGGAATGTCATGGGCCGTTGATTTGGAGCAGGTTTCGAAAAATCAAAAGTCGTAAGAAGGGAGGTGAGTAGTCCTCCAACTTCACGAAATGCAAAGTTCTGATATGATCTGGGGCATCGGATCATCGAGGATCGTAGGCTGTTGATTTAGAGAAGGTTTCAAAAAATCAGAAGTCAGGAGAAGGGAGGTGAGTAGTCCTCCAACTTCATGAAACACGAAGTCCCAATAAGATCTAGACCGTTGGATCATAGAGGGTTGTGGGCCATCAATCGGATACAAAGCACTGAATTGGGAATCACGAGTTGGAAGAGTTACAGTTGGCTCACGCTCAAACACCTGACATGTGAGGTCGTGATTTGATCACAACCTTCGATCAAAGGGAGAGTGTGGACCTTTGATCTGGCAAGCAGAGAGTCAGGGTGACTCATGGAAGATAAACCGATACACGAAATTATGAAGCACCCATGAGATTAAGCCCCGGGTCAGAGCTGGAGGTCACATCGTTGGAGGCTTAAGGGAGGATCTATAATGTCGCTAGGCTCCACATCGGAGATCGCCGAGTTGCGATACACATTTTTGATAAACGTCTGGTCACTGTCGTGGTCACGTGAAAGGAAGGGGCTTATCTAGAAAAGATAGATCCCACTGTGTAGTTTTTCTCAGGAAGGGAAAAGGCGCAAAAGGAATGACCGCATGGAGGTTCCCCCTGTAACTGCCAGAATGGACTATGGATAAATTCCAAAGAAGGTGAAGAGTTGCATGGATGATGTGGTAGAGGTCTTGGTGTGATAAAAATGCAGAACAAAGAAGATGAAGGGTCACACTGCCAGAGAATCCAAATAATATTTGGACAACAACGAGCACTATTGATGAACAGTTACAACATAAATGCCAGAGAAGACAAATATTTCTAATGATGATCATGCAGAGGACTCGGTGTGTGAATGTCATGCAAAACAGAGAAGATAGGCAATGCTCTTTGATAGTTACTCCATGCAGGAAGAAGGAGGTTGTGCAGAGGACTAGCAGAGTATATAAGAGATGTAGCGCATAAAATGAATTGACGCTACCGAGTATGAATTGAAGAATAAAAGATGAACAAAGAGGTTGGTATGAATGGAGGAGGACACTGATACAGTCATAGCAGAGCAGTGTAGCAGAACATTGATGAGACTGGTAAGCCATTGATAAATATTGTATCACTCTAATAGATTCCAGTAAGAAAAGATTTATATTTCAGGGTGGTAGGGTGGTGCTAGGGAGTATTGTTGTCCTCGGAGTTTCAAGTGGGTGCTTGAACATAGGGAGATGTAGCTTCCATCTAGTTGCAGCCAGGAAAAACCAGGGTGGTAGGGTGGTGCAAGGGAGAACCATTGTTCTCTGTTATGCAGGTTGGTGCCTGTGTGACTAGAAGTTGGTGCTTCCATCCAGTTGGTGCTGGAACACTCAGGGAGTTGGTGCTTCCTTCTAGTGGGTGCTAGAGAATAAAGAGAGTTGGTGATCTCAGCAAGTTGTATCTTTTACAGGTTGGTGCCTGTGTGACTGGAAGTTGGTGCTTCCATCCAGTTGGTGCTGGAACACAAAGGGAGTTGGTGCTTCCTTCTAGTGGGTGCTAGAGAAACCAGAGAGTTGGTGCTCTCAACAATTTGTTGCTTGTAAAACAGAGGTGGTAGCCTCAAAAGGAGTTGGTGCTCCTAAGAATGATAATGTACAGAAAATAAAGACTACTTATCATATCAAGAAGAAGAGGCTTTTTCCCTCTATGGGTTTCCTCAGGAATATCTGTCTTTGTGTTTTTCATGTGTGTGGTTGATGGTGAATACTCTATTTATTACTTCACTGAATTATTGTGATCATCATTGAGTGTTTTGTAATGAGTTTAAAATGGGCATAATTGTTTAATCACAGTAACAACTAATTCACCCCCCCTCCTCTCAGTTGTCCAACATTATGATCCATTGTCTCTTCAAATAGTTATCAACAATCATTCTCTTGTATCTACAACAACTCCCATTAAATTTTCCTATTTCAAGAAAATTAAATGCCTCCCCATACCAAATTTATACATAAACTATGAAGGGAAACAATATTTTCTTGGGATTGAGTATTCTTGTGTTATTTATAGAAAATGGTATTTTTCACTCGTTCACCTTCGATCTCTTCTTTCATGTTATTCATTTTTCCTGGTAGTCAATGTTTGAAGAATTATTGGATTATTTAATCCCTTGTTCATTCTTTGTTTACTTTGAATTGATATGAAATCAACGTCTATTTTTAAAATCAGAATCATGCATAATGATATACAATGTTCACTATATTTTCCGAAACAAGAAGTTGCAATCCTATCATACTCTTTTCATTTGGGTTCTTTCCATCAGAAATATATTTCATCACACTCTAAGGTTTTTTCTAAAATCTAAGAGCTACAAGCCTATCAGTCTTACCCTTTCAGATTCTTCCCACCGAAGAGTCCACGTGGTGTTGCTTCACGTTTTTCCTACAACTCGAAATCCACAAGCTGATCAAACTTACCTTTTCAGAATATCCCAATTAGAATGTCAAGTTAACTCCTTTTACGAATTTTATGAAACCCACATCCCATAAGCCTATTGAGATTGCCTCTTAGGGATTTTCCCTATCATTCAGTTATCCTATCTTGCTCGAAGTTGTTCCCAAAGTCAAAACTCCACAAGCCTGTTGGGATACCCTTTCTTAGATACTTTCCATTGGAAAGTCAAATTACCAAGGTGTTTTCCCGGAGTCTTCCTAAAGGCTTTTTTTTTAATATCCTTTTCTGAAAGTATTCTCTCGATGGTATCTTCCCGGACACATTTTTCTGAGGAAGTCCTTTTGAAGGAATTCCTCCCATGAGTATTTTCTCGATATATTTGTTTAGGAATTAATTATTCATATTATTTTGGGATCCCTTAATCCCATTTTATTACAAATGAATTATACGTTTAACTCAAAAAAATTTATTAACCGTATGCACTTATTTTCCTTGTTAAGTACCTTTTAGTGCTCTTTCCAATGTGGTACGCCAAATATTATTTCGTAGAATCTTTGTTGGGATCAATTTTCGGTGACCACTCTTAATTCTCCCAAATATGAGTATTCTCAAAATGCTTCACCCCGAAGGTAATATTCCAAAAATATTCTCCTAAAATCCAATCTTCCAAAGGATTTTTCTGAAAAGGTTTTCTCGAAGAGAGTTTTCCCCAAGCTTTTTCTTTTGAAGATAGTCTTTCTGAACGAGTTATTTTGGTGGCATTCATAGCTCTATAATTTCCTTCCTACTACTAGTTTGAATATAAATTCATTAATTATAGAAATGAGAGTTGGTGAGAAACCACTATTAGCCTAATTTAAGCACTGTAATAATTATTTTTCATGATAAATACTGTAAAATAAGTCTATTAGAAGTCTCCTTGGATAATTGTGAATTCTTGTGCATAAGTTCCTCTATATTTATGATACTCTTTCAATTTACAATGATATTTAAAATATTGTTACAAAATCCTTATAGTGTTTTGAATTCTACAGGATTTCAAAAGAACCAAATGTCAAAATCTTGAATGAGAAGGGGAAGAACACACACTGAGAATGTTGTCGCTCAAGGAAAGAGTCCATATAACCTACTATTGAAAAATATCAATCACCACAATGGAATTCAAATATGAATCAAATGGAACGAAATAAAAAAAATATTCATCCATGAAGATTTTTTCAAAAGACGATGAGGACCTAGGAGTGTACTAGAACATCGAAAAAAGTGGGTTTCATGCCATTGCTTCCAAACCCACCATATTTACATATAATGATGCGGTCATATGGGTTTATTCACATATATAGTCAATAACATATACAATATTAAATGAATCAAGATACCCTATCACCTATGTTGGATTACTAAGAGGGGGGGTGAATCAATAATAGAGTAATGCAATCCTTTTTAACCATATAATGCAAGTGTTATATCAATGTAGCATTATCATCCAATAATTGCATAGTAAATAAACAATGAACAAATGAGAAATTATACACATACATAGTACACCAGTGTTTTTACGTGGAAACCCAAAGCAGGAGAAAACCACATAATTCTTTTTCTTATATGTCTTTAAGAATTACATTCATTGGAAGCACAAACTTCCTTTGTTTTTCAGCTGCAATTGGAAGGAGGCTCCAACCCCCTAGTTTCTGAGGATACAACATGAGGGAAGCTCCAACTCCCTAATTCTTTGGCTACAACCAGAAGGAGGCTACAACCACATGTACTTTCCCTATCCAATCGCCCTGAAATAAAAGTAGAATGATGGAACCACTTTCATACTATCACTGTGAGATATACTGTTGTAAACCTGTACCAATCAACCTGTAATCAACATGTACCATAAAAAATTGCATCAACCATGCACCAACCTGTACCAAACAACATGTAATCAGTCTGTACCATAAAAAGGTGCATCAACCATGTACCAACCTGTACCAAACAACCTGTAATCAGCATGTACCATAAACAAGTGCATCAACCATGCACCAACCTGTAACTCAACCTATACTATCAACGAGTGCATCAACCATGCACCAAATATGTACCAATCATGCATCAAATACACATAAACTATGAATCACCGAGATTTACGAACATCATCAAATATACACCTCATGTATGTGCCAACTCATCAACTACTTGTCTCAACCATGTACCCAACATGTACCTCAACCAAAATCCCTCATCAATTTCATCATCCAAATATGATTTGTAACGCTGTAATAGAACTGGTGTATAAGATCACATACCTAGAAACCTTACTTAACTTTAACAACAAGAGACTAGCATTTTCAACAAACTTTACTTTAGTCTCACATGACTAATTTTGGATTAGTCAACAACCCTAACTTGAAATAATCATAACTATGTACCTGTAATGAATAAAGATATGAAAATAGTACGCAATGTTCTTTAGTGTCTTTAATGCAATTCCTCCATATTTCACTACTTGGAACCTCTTAGAAAAGGAGTTATGGCAAAAATGGCATACCTTGTTGAATTCTGGTTTATTCTATAGAGAGAACTTATAGAGCATGCCCCGCACAGAATACTTGTTGTATTGATCTAAAAATGGTACACACAATACTACATAATGTACTCTAACCAATAAATTTGGTATTATTGAATTTGTATCCGTTATGAATAAGTTATGACGTTTTTACCCGAAACACCTTTTTTAGACTAGTTCCAGGACTAACCACAAACCCTATTTTCCACGGAGTGTAACTCCAAAAATACAACAACCCACAAGCTGAAATTTTTATCACAGCTACTTGGATATGTTTCCTCAAAGACCTCCAAATTTCACGATCTGTATCACTCTAGAAAAAAACGTTATTGTGAAAATGGTGAGATGACCTATAAATAACATACCTTAGAAAGCATCATCAAAATAATTTATCCTCCCTTGAATTTCAGCCTTTTTTACTTCACCTTCCCTCTGAAATTTGGCTTATATATCCTTTGGTTACCTTAGTCACTTGTAGATATTCAATATGCTCAAGTGTGATTGAAATGAGAGAGCATTGCCTCTTATTTATAATTTCATGTAGCTTCCTCAAGGGGTTACCTTTTAACCATATTAACGCGCTTTCCTTATTTTAGGGTTAACCCACTTCTAACCACTTGTCCAATTAGTAATTTCTCCATTAACTTTATTATTTAAATAATTTATTTTGTATTCACTTTGACTTATAGTACACTCATCACTTCTCTTTATTATTTACCTTCTAAAATCTCTTAAACCACTTTGACTTCTTTGACCTTTTGGGGCTTCTAGATGAATCATGAGGGTTATCCAACTTTACATGGCCATAAATCTCTAACCGTGAAGAGTTATGTGACGTTCCACATACCATTGGAAATGGCATGACATGTAATATCCATCTAGAATATTGTTACCTACAAATATATCAAAATTCATACGATTATCCATCAAACAAACTTGGGTCCATTACTCAAACCTTTGTGCTACTGAAATTTGCTACCAAACTTTCTTCAAGGGTTGAAATCAATGACAACCAACCCAATTAATCAACAATATCTCTGTTTGGCATTGCTGGCAACACTATGATGCAATACTAAATTGATATCAATCTTGCTCCCCCTATGACCATCAATCCCCCTGGAACCATGCCTCTATTCTCTTTGTCCAAGAATTTACCTTTGCACCTGATAAATCTCTCCTCATTTGCCATCAATGGAAAATGTATCTTTCCATCTGGGGTTTTGCCCCCTGACTGAACTCTTCCTAAAACTGATCTCCCAACCTGAATTGTCCTCTTTATGGTGCTTCCTCATGTAAATCTAAGACATGTAAGATAAGCATTCAAAAACATTCATTTTGGAGTAGAAATTACTCTGAGTCTCTGGTGAAGATACTCAAAGGTTTCTTGTGGAAGTGGTTTTGTAAATATGTCTGCCACTAGTTCTTTTGTGCCCACATATTCAACTCTGATGTTCTTCTCTGCAACTTGTTCCCATAGAAAGTGATACTTTATTGGAATGTTCTTCATCTTGGAGTGCATCACCAGGTTCTTTGAGATACTGACGATGCTTGTATTATCACAATAGATTGAAATGGGATCATCATACTCAACCTGTATATCTGTCAAAGTTTGTTTCATCCATAGAAACTGAGTACAACATCATGTTGCTGTAATATACTTTGCTTCAGCTATAGATAAAGATATTGATGAGTGTTTCTTTCTTAGCCAATATACTAAACACTCACCCAAGTAGAATGATGCTCCATTGGTGCTTCGTTGGTCATTAATGCAACCTACCCAATCTTCATTTGTGTAGGAAATAAGTGATAGATCCTTTCCTTTTGGATACCATAATGCAAACTCTTTTGATCCTTTGAGATATCTAAAAATCCTCTTCACTACTAATACGTGTGATTCCTTTGGTGCTGCTTGAAATCGTGCCACCTGTCCAACTGCCTGCATTACATCTGGTCTGGATTCTATCACATATAGTAAGCTACCAATCATTGCCCTATATTTCCTCCGGTCTATAGACTTTGAATCATCATCTTTTCTCAACTTGCAACTGATTTTCATAGGAGTGGTAAATGGTTTGCAATCCTCCATTCTGAACCTCTTTAGCATTTATTTGATATACTTAGTTTGATAAATAAAATTTCCTTGGTTTCTTTGACATATCTGAAGACCCAGAAAGAAGGATAGTTCTCCAAGTAATGACATTTCAAATTCATTCTGCATATCCTTTGCAAATTTCTGTCTTAACCTGTCATTTATACTTCCAAAAATAATATCATCAATATAAACTTCAATTAATAAAATACCATCTTGAGTTACCTTGATGTAGAGGTTGTTGTCTGCACTTGCTTTTATGAACCGTGCTTGCTGTAGATATTTATCTAGTATAGAGTACCATGCTCTAGGAACCAATTGTTCAATGTAGACTTCTTCTTCAAGTTCCCCATTCAGAAAAGATGATTTCACATCCATATCTTTCCTTACTGTTCAAGACTCTGCTACACAAATGTCCATAATTTTGACTCATATGTCACTGTACTATCATGAAGTACTACTACAACTGATTAATCTATCATATTGTACTTCTTCTAACTAAATGCACTGAATCTATCTACTCAAATTATGCAAGTTTCTCGAAGGATGGTTCTCTGGTCTGTCTCAGCTATCGCATAGAGCCCCCCTGTCTAATATTCATATTATCTAGGAGTCTCTAAGCCGGATGGCTCAAAACAATTCCTGCTCTGAAGTGTATTCATCATCATCATCCTTAGTAGATTCATAATCTCTCTAAGCTATGACTTCTTTCTTTATGTCTATGGATTCATATTTCACTACAGTTCCTAAAAGTACAATCTCTTGAACCTATTCCTTATTTACATGTCCTTCTTTTCTTTCAGTTATTTTCCAAATCTTTATGTATCTGACATCTTTCCTTTTCTCTGTAGAATTTTCTTCATCTCGTTTTATTTCCAATATTGCGATCTCTGGGACCTGGTCTTTGTATACCTATTATTTGTGCTTTGAACTACCACTGTCAACATACCAACCACACTTCTTCTTCTTATCTTGTAGAGCGAGTGTGAATTCTTCATTGCTATACTGATTCTGCTTTCTTATCCATGTTCTCTTCTGAGGCTCATGTCTGTGACTATTGTTGTTCTGTTGTGTTCTCTACGAGGGACTGTCATTCTACAATCTTTGTCCATGTGTCCAAATTTATTGCACTAGTAGCATTCCACTTAAGTGCTCAATGATTCAAAACTATTGCATCTTCTTCTCTGTGTTTCACTAGGCCTTCTTGGATAACCATTTATGTTCCTGCTATTAGCTCTTCAATTTACAACTTTATGTCCAAAATTATTGCATGCATAACATAAACCCAAAAAGATATTTTGATACCTAGGAGTTGAATATATTCTGAAAGGAGTTACTCTTATGAATCCTTCTTCTTCGTGGGGCCTATTTTTTCTGTTGGTCATTGATTCTGAAATCTAAATCTTCTCAGTGGAGGAATGTCGCTGTAATCTTCCTTGTATGTCTTCATATCCCCTCTGATTTTTTCTACATAACGTTTTCGATATGTTTCTTGTTATATTAATTTGGAGCTTGATCCCTTTTCTGTCTGATTGTATCCAAGTCCAGACTTCTCATGATTAGGCCTTTGACTACCGATAATGTCATCCAAAACTTTTGAGTTGTTCTGCATATTTTTCTTTTGAAGATCCTTTCTCAATGTGACAATCTCTGCTTCCAAATTTACAATGATCTTGTCTCTTTCTTCTAACTATTCTTTGAGTTCTTCTTCTATTATTTTATATTCTTCTATTTGAACCTTTAATTCCATGATGATCCGCTCTAATTCTTGATTGTCTTCCTTCTTGTCTAGTTCTTCTTGTAGCTTCTTGTTTTTCCTCTTTTCTCTTCTTATAACTTCTATGGCAGTCAACAATTCTTCTTGGTAATCAACTTATGCCTCTTCATATTCTTCTTTGGTGTCTTCTTTATCAGATATAAATCTTTCTATCTCACAGTCACTGACTTCATCTTCATGTGATGAGGAGATGTCCGCTTTGGTGCATAAGATTTTCTTGAAAACTTTCTTTGTGGTTCCTTTTATTTTATATGTTTGTTTTCTATTTGAGCAATCTTCATCATTCCCCTTATTTTTCTTATGAGGAATTTTTTTAATAGAATGACCAATACCATCAAAATTAAAAGAAATCAATGGGAGCTTACCTTTATATCTGTCGTTGGTTCCCTTGTTCAATCTCTTGACAAAATTGGCCATTTTTTCATCATCTTATGAGATGTCACTGTTGCTACTATGTTATTTTTATTTTTGATTTCCCTTTTGATTTGACCTTTTGGATGCTTTGAAATATGCTTCTTTTATATATGGATTTTCCTGTTCATTTCTCATTTCATATGTTGTGAAGATTCCATGTAGTTCGTCCATGCTTATTGAGTCTAGATCTGCTCTTTCTTCTAGTGTTGATATCTTAGGATCAAATCTCATAGGAAGAGATCTTAGTACATTTTGAACAATTACAGATTCTTTAATTTCTTCTCCCAATCCTATGAGTGCATTTACTGTTTCATCGAATCATAATAAGAAATATGCAATATTCTCATCTTCCTTCATCTTTAGTTGTTCGAACTCACCTCTGTGAGTTTGAAGCTTTGCTTCTTTGACTTTTGAATCTCCTTCATAAATATTTTGAAATTTGTCCCAAATCTCTTTAGCAGATTTACAATGCATAACTTTGCTATATATTGATTCACCAAGACCATTCAGAAGTGCATTTGTGGATTTGGAATTATTTTGACTGAGTTTTATTGCTCTTTCACTTGTTGGCGCAACTACTGGTTGTTTGTATCCATCTACTATAGATTGCCAAATTTCAAATCCCTGTGCCTGTATATATGTTTTCATCCTTCTACTCCAGAATGCATACTTATGTCCATCAAACTGTGGTATTCCATGTTTATACATGTTTTTTCTCTCCATGATCTACCATTCAGTGGTTAAAC
>ML804782.1:4381-77097 GCA_009831015.1 Picea engelmannii
ATCGAGATATGTGCAGACCAAACCAGGAGAAATGAAGACTGTAATTTATCCTTCATCCAGATATGTGCAGGCCAAACTAGGAGAAATGAAGACTTGGGTGTTTTTCTTTGTCTTGTGTTCTCATGGGCACACGAAAACTTCCTCACACGTGCCTCGTCAACGCATGGTCAATGTGCCTACCTTGCTATAAAATACCATGTTTTGGTAGAAAAATCAATTCAAGCTTAATAGATGGCTAAGATCATATTTAGATAGTTGGGTTGAGGATTGAGAGTATTTTCAGTTTCATTTCATAATGTATATATATACAAACATATGAAGAATTTGATATAGAGAATCAAATTTCTACTTTTGAATTGGTGCTTAAGTTTTTTTTTCCCAAGAGACTCATTAACTAACGATAGTTCTTGAATGTACAGTTTGAGGCTTGGAGGGCCCCATTCTTCATTCTGTGCATCATTGCTTTTTATGTACATTTGTTGTAGCTTTAATGTTGGTATATACTTTCTTGTACTTCTTTTTAATTTTATTTTACATATCTATTGTTATACCCATTACTAACTTTTTGTTTATATGTTAATCTCTTGTGTTAATGGTTCATTGTTCATTGTTTTAATTTTATGTTACAATAGTTTATCTGGTTGTATCATTTTTCTGAAGGTTTTATTTATTCTTAAACACTTAGAAACGATTCATTGATGGGAGTAAGGATTGAGGAGTTACTATTTAAGCCACCCAAGGGAGTAGGCTAAATACACTATAACCTAAACCTCCTATGTGTGAGACACTAATGGATACTTGATAAACTAAGCATATTTGAGTGAGTTGTGTGCTTGTGTGATTAGAATTTATTCATTAACCAATAACCTATATCACTGAAAAGAATATTGTTGTGTGGACCTTTCTCAAGGAATATTTCACCTCACAATATGATATTCTTCTTGTGTAAGATTTTGTAGTCTAGGTTGAGAAGATTAGTTACTTTCTTGCTAGATTGATTAATTAGAATTTTTATTTACATTGCAACAGTTTAAGTAGAGATAACATTTATTTTCAAGTCTTTCATTTTCCATATGTTAGAACCTTCTTTCAAAACCTTTAACCTGACTAGTTGAAAGGACATTGCTTTAAAGAGTCCATAACCAGTGGCATATTTCACTTTGCAACATGATTTCCTACTAGTGGAACAATGATGACCTATGGTGATGAGATGTAACACCTTGTTTCCCCCAGTCTGTAAAAATAACTATATTGGCCAAGAACTATGGCAAACTCCAAGATGTGAATGTGTGATTTGATGGACCCTGTATAAAAGGGTCGATGAATGTAAATGATGTGTGAATATATGTTGCATGACTGTTGGGAGGGGGATGTGCTGAAAAAGAGACCACGATGGCTGATGAAAGGTGGTGGAAGGCACCTAGAATGGTGGCGTTAACTTCCACTGAATCAATACCGTATTCATATTTACTGGAACAAAGACCAAAGTTGCTCTATGGCCCTGGAATGAATTACTCGTCAGGATGGTAGGTGGGGAGGCTCCTCATGAGTTAATGAGGGGATGGGGGTGAACGGCCCATCCGTAGAAGCCCTCATACCTGACCACTGTGGGGGAATTCACGCCACACACAACCTTGCAGGACAAAGCAAGAAAGGAAGTGTGGGGAGATCAGAGTGCACAACAGGAATCACAGGAGGAGAACTAGAGGAACTCCAGAAAATACAGCGAGTCTTGAGTAGAGGAGAAGGAAAGTAACCTTCATCCTTGACTTCCGACGAGCGGGAAGTAGGAGACTGAGCCTCAAAGCCTCGTGGTCTAGCTTGGGGGTGGCTAGTAGTAAATCCATTGGGAGTCACTGAGCCTATGGTTGGGTGGAAACGAGCACCCCTCTCAGCAGTTGTGTCACACCTGGTGTTTTTCTTATAAGTATTTATGTCCTGTATCTTAAATTGAATATTCCTAGAATGCATGCGCATGGTTGTACACTCATAAATGGTTTCTGTATAGAAACATTTGCCTGGTGTTTTGATCGGAAATGGTGGATGCATGCTTATACTTGTATGACTATAGTTAGTTCATATATATATATATTGAACCAGTTCAGATTTCGAGTCTATCCTCGGGAGAATTGTCCCATGTACTTAACTCACACGATGCCTTGATTGGATTTCCCCAAAGGCACCTCCTTCCGGGAAGGTTCCCTCACCATACAGAGAGGAGTGAGTTCCTTGAAAGGACTATCGATTTAATAAACCCATGAAATTGCTTCATCCCTGTCACCGAAAGTAGCTTAGCGAGGATACCTCTCGGCTTTTCGGCATTTTGGCACCCGACAATTCCCAAGGGTCAGTTTCCTTGTATTCGCCAGTTGTGAAATCTCGATATGAGAAACCCCGAAATGATATAGCATGAGTAGATTTTGGTAGTTCGGAGTTTCGGCACCCGCGAATCCCAAAGGGTCAGTTTCCTTGTATTCGCCAGTTGCGAAATCTCGATATGAGAAACCCCGAAATGATATAGCGTGAGTAGATTTTGGTAGTTCGGAGTTTCGGCACCCGAGAATCCCAAAGGGTCAGTTTCCTTGTATTCGCCAGTTGCGAAATCCCGATATGAGAAACCCCGAAATGATATAGCGTGAGTAGATTTTGGTAGTTCGGAGTTTCGGCACCCGGGAATCCCAAAGGACCAGTTTCCTTGTATTCGCCAGTTGCGAAATCCCAATATGAGAAACCCCGAAATGATATAGCGTGGTTAGAGTTTTGTGTTTTCGGCGTTTTGGCACCCGGGATACCCAAGGGCAAGTTTCCTTGTATTCGCCAGATGCGAAATCCCGACTTGCGAAACCCCGAAATGAACTTAGCATCATATATATATATATATATATCGACGTTTCAGAGTTTCGGCTCCTAGAACCTCAGATGCGAGACCTCTTGTCATCACACATTGCGAAATCCCGACTTGTGAAACCCCGAAACGAGCTTAGCGTATATATGAGCTTCGAAGTTTCRRCTCCTGGGAAACCCAAATGYGAGTCCTCTTGTCGTCACACATCACGAAATCYCGACTTGCGAAACCCCGAAAYGAGCTTAGCTTATATATGAGCTTCGGAGTTTCGGCTACCGGGAAACCCATATGCGAGACCTCTTGTCGACACACATCGCGAAATCCCGACTTGCGAAACCCCAAAGTGAGTTTAGTGATTAGTGGATATATGAGCTTCGGAGTTTCGGCTCCCAGATATTCTAGGTGCGAGACCCCTCGTCGTCCCACATCGCGAAATCCCAACCTGCGAAACCCCGAAGTGAGTTTAGTGATTAGTGGATATATGAGCTTCGAAGTTTCAGCTCCCATATATCCTAGGTGCGAGACCCCTCTTTGTCGCACATCACAAAATCCCGACTTGTGAAACCCTGAAATGAACTCAGTAGATATATGGGTTTCAGTGTTGCGGCACCCAGGAATCCGAAGGGTATGAACCCCCGTCTTCATACATCGTGAAATCCCGATACACGAAGTTCCGGTAGGTGAAATCCCGAAGCAACTTGGTATGAATAGGATTTCGGGTTTCGAGGTTTAAAGAGTCGAAGAACTCGACTCCCATGCATTTCGAACTCCCGATTTCCGAAGTCCCGAAATGCGAAAGGTGCCTCTTAGCTCAGCCCGGGGTCACAACCAATAGACACATGGAAGTAAATCCTACACTTGATACGTGAATTGCACATGAAGGATTTTCAACGAAAGAACCAATGAATTGGTTTGGTGAAGGTCCCAATTGAAAGACCTATCCTACGCTAGAACCTCGTAGGAATTCGGAAACTCTTTCCCTCAATAATGAAGGAGAAAGAAAAAGGCGAAAAATTTGAGTTCCCGTAGTGGGTGTGTTACAAATTGGTATCAAAGCATGGTTACAACACTTGGCCTGCTTGGGCTCATGAATAGGTTGCGCAGAGACTCCATTCGGAGTACTGTTAAAAGGAGTAACTCTTTATCTTGACCCCCTCAATTAAAAGTCGAAGTTAAGAATGAAAACTCCTATTGTGTGTGTGCGTGTGAAAAATATGAATTATGTACTGGTTATAAATGAATATAAATATTGACTAACAACCAACGTTTTTCTTTTGCACACAAGCAAAAGATCAATCGCGGGAAATTACAAACGCATAGAATGGTGACTCACCATGAAGTGGGGGAGGGCTCCCGCAATAGAGACGAAGAGTCTGACGAAAGGAGGGCGGTAGGGACCCCTCCAGATCTAGCTAAGACTGTGAGGAGCCTCATGGTCGAATTATAGAGCTGTAAAGCTGACAACGAGAGGATGATAAAAGAGCAAGAGAAGCAAACGAAAATTAATGCAGTTTTACTGCAGAGCTTATTCGACATACAAAGACAATTGCAACATGAACCTGAGATACAGAAACGTGGTCATGTCAATGGCCACACTGAAAGGAGAACCTTGAGAAAAGTCCACCCCAGAGATAAGGGACAAGCATCGGACGATTCTTCTGGAAAGGAAGATGGGGACTCAGAAGGATCTTCTAGCAGCAGAACTAGTTCTCATTCCCGAAGAAAATGAAAGAAACGAAAACTTTCCAAGAATCATAATCTTGAAGAGTTCAAGAAGGCCAAACCACCCTCCTTCGACGGTGAAATAAAGAAGGGAGAGGAAGCAGAGGCCTGACTGCTTGGACTAAAGAAGTATTTCAGAGTCCATGAATTCTCAGAAAACTTGAAGGCCCGAGTAGCCACCTTCAACTTGAATGGAAAGGCTTCCATTTGGTGGGAAGACCTTAAGAATGTAAAAGGGATTCACGAAGAAAACCTATCTTGGGAACGATTTGAGAAATACTTCAGGAAGAAATATCTGTCGGAAAAATACTTCGACGAAAAGACTAAAGAATTCTATGAACTCAAGCTGGGGCAACTCACCATAGAGGAATATGTCAGCAGATTCCTCGAGTTGCGGAGGTATGTACCCTACATAAAAGCAGAAAAGGCAAAGGTGCAATGATTCATCAGTGGACTACCTAAGGACTATCAGAACAGGATTGAATTTGATGAACCAAAGACCCTAGAAGATACTATCCGAAAGGCAAGATATTGTTGTGAACAGCTTGGGCATCGGACCAGACCTCGTGAAGGCTGGAAGCAAAAGAATAGTTCGGGATTCCAGAAAAAGGGGTTTAAATCCCCAAGATTTAAGGACTACAAAAAGAACTCAAGGATGAGCTTCCCAGCCCAAAGTGTACACTAGTAGAACTTTCCCTCCTCAAGTGAAAATAAACTTTATGGATCTGCCCCAATAAAGACTGATAACCAAAAGAGAGAACCTTTGAAATGTTGGGGTTGTGGAGAAGAAAATCTACTAAGGGATTGCCCGCACCGACAACAGAACAATCGGAGAATTTACATCGTTCAAGAAGCTACCACCGTCAATGACGTGGCCAGGAGTGTGCCACAAATTTATGCAGCCTTGGATGATAACCAAGCTGACTACCAATCTTCAGTGGTGGAAATTGAAGGTATGATCACCAACCATCTAGTGTCTATTTTGATTGACCTTGGTTAAAATTTGAGTTATATAGCCCCAAAGGCTGTTGATAAATGTAAACTACAGCCACATAAAAACGCCAAGCCGTGGTTGGTACAGTTAGAAACTGGCACCAAAAGAAGGGTAGCGGAGGTCATACCAACCTTCCAATTCATTATGGGTGAATTCCCCACCCAAGCAAACCTTGACATATTACCCATGGGATCGTATGATCTGTTGATTGGTATGGATTGGCTAGCCACCCATAAAGCCAAACTGGACTATTACCATAAAACCTTGGAATGTATAAGTGAAGAAGGAAGGAGAATAACCCTTCAAGGGATCCAAAATCCTGTCTCGGTGAGACAAATATCATCTCTTTAAATGAGAAAGTATTGCAAAAAAGGATGTCCACTATATGCAATACAGGTATTGAAAACAATCGAAGGTGACAAACCAAGCCTCGAAGACCACCCCACACTGAAAGAATACAAAGATGTATTTCCGGAAGAGGTATCGGGTCTACCTCTGAGATAGGACATCGACTTCTCAATAGAACTTGCACCAGGAGCGGTGCTAGTGTCTAGGACACCCTACAGGATGAGCACACCTGAGCAAGTTGAACTTAAATTACAACTGAAAGAAATGATGGACAGAGGCTATATCCGGCCCAGCATGTCTCCATGGGGAGCACCAATTTTGTTTTTGAAAAATAAATATGGTACCCTCCGACTGTGTATAGATTATAGACAACTCAATAAGGTAACCATAAAGAACAAGTACCCCTTACCCAGGATTGATGACTTGTTCGATCAATTGGGGGGTGCCTCTATCTTCTCGAAGATTCACTTGAGATCGAGATACCATCAAGTCTGAATCAAGGGCGAAGACATCCACAAAATTGCCTTCAGGACGAGATATGGTCACTATGAGTTTGTGGTAGTACCATTCGGATTGGCCAATGCCCCTGCCACTTTTATGTGCTTGATGAACAATGTGCTCAGCAAATTTCTAGACAAATTTGTGTTGGTTTTTATTGACGACATATTAATTTACTCCAAGAACAGAGACGAACATGAGGAACACCTTAGGCTTGTGCTTCAAGTACTGAGAGAACATCAACTCTATGCCAAATTTAGCAAGTGTGACTTCTTCCAGAAGCAAATACATTGCTTGGGCCATGTCCTATCCAAAGAAGGGGTAGTAGTAGACCATGATAAGATCAGGTCTGTCATGGAATGGCCTACCCTGAAGGACATTTCAGATATCATATCCTTTATGGGCTTAGCAGGATACTATGAGATATTTATAAAAGGATTTTCCAAGATTGGGTGTCCAATCACTGCCCTCCAGAAGAAGGGGACAAAATTCATGTGGACACAAAAATGTGAAGAAAGATTTCAAACCCTGAAACATCTATTGACCCACACACCCGTGCTGAAGATCGTCGATCCCGAAGTTGACTTTCTCGTGTGCACAGATGCCTGTAAGGAAGGGCTCGGAGGAGTCCTTATGCAAGGAGGAAGTGTGGTCTGCTATGAATCCCGAAAATTGAATGAGCACGAAGTCAACTATGTGACCCATGATCTAGAGATGGCCGCCATAGTGCACGCCTTGAAAATGTGGAGGCATTACCTCTTGGGAATAAAATTTGTACTTATGACAGACCACTATGGATTGCGATATCTATTTGACCAACCAAAGCTCAATGCCAGACAAGCTAGTTGGATGGCCCTCCTCAGTGAGTTTGATTTTGAAATCAAACATATTAAGGGAAAGGAAATAGGGTGGTCGATGCCCTTAGCAGAAGCATGAAAACAATTCACCTGGCAGCGGTAAGCACCTGAGAGACAGATGTCAAGGAAAGAGTCAGGAATGCACAAGAAACAGACATATTTTTCCAGACCGTGACCTCATATCTGGATCAAGAACCCACAGGGATAAAGTATGAAGGCTACCAGATGATAGATGGAGGTCTGCTAACTTACAGAAATAGATTGTATGTTCCAGATTGTGACGACTTGAAGAGGTTCATAATGGATGAACTACATAAAAGACCCTGTATTGGTCATCCAGGATACCAGAACATGATCACGGCCACCAAGAAACAATTCTATTGGCTTGGATTGAAGAAAGACATAGCTGAGTACTTAGCCAAATGCATAGAATGCCAACAGGTTAAAGAAGAACACTGACACCCAGTAGGATTATTACAACCTCTACCAATCTCGGAATGGAAATGGGAAACCATCTCCATGGATTTCATCACCGGATTATCGACCTCGACCAAACAAAATGACACCATCATGGTAGTGGTGGATAAATTGAGTAATTCCGCTCATTTTATCCCTGTCAAGTCGACTTGTAAGGCAATAGACATCGCCAACATATTCATGGAGGAGATATTCAGACTGCATGGTATGCCGAAAGAGATCATGTTTGACAGAGACACGAAATTTACTTCCAACTTTTGGAAATCACTGATGCCTGGTTTGGAGACCAAGTTACTATTTAGCATAGCCTATCACCCTCAAACCGATGGACAGATGGAAAGGGTGAACTAAATATTAGAAAACATGCTCAGGATGCACATAATGCATCAACCCAAAAAGTGGGAAGATTTCCTACCACTGGTGGAATTCGCTTACAACAACGGCTACCAAGAATCCCTAAAGACGAGCCCTTTTGAAGTCCTCTATGGTAGGTCGTGCAATACTCCAGTCATTTGGAGTAATCCCGTAAACAGAGTTACTATTGGACCCGACATGTTTAAAGAAATGGAACAACAAGTGATTCAGATAAAACAAAATCTAAAGGTCCCTCAGAACCGATAGAAAATTTACGCTGAACAAAAGAGAACTCCAAGAGAGTTCAAGGCGGGAGACCACATATACCTCAGAGCTAGGCCCAGGAAGAGTTCCCTAAAGATGGGAGAATGTGCCAAGTTGGCACCTCGATATTGTGGACCCTTTGAAGTTCTCGATAGAGTGGGACCTGTAGCTTATAGGCTAGCACTTCCTCCCACAGTAAAAGCACATAATGTTTTCCATGTTTCATTATTAAAGAAATATGTACATGATTCTAATCATATAATTGACTAGTCCGTGATTCAGGTGGAACCGGAGGGAGAATTCCTACCAGAACCTCAATGCCTACTGGACAGAAAGGAAACCCCGCTCAGGAACTGAACCATTGCACAGGTCAAGGTGTAGTGGAAACATTTTGGCCCAGATGAGGCTACATGGGAAATGGAAGATGCCATGAAATGGACATATCTGATTTTGTTTACTTCTGTACTTACACGTTATATTGATAGATAGAACATCGAGGGCGATGTTCCTTTAAGGGGGAGGGAATTGTAACACCCTGTTTTCCCCAGTCTGTAAAAATAACTATATTGGCCAAGAACTATGGCAAACTCCAAGATGTGAATGTGTGATTTGATGGACCCTGTATAAAAGGGTCGATGAATGTAAATGATGTGTGAATATATGTTGCATGAATGATGGGAGGGGGATGTGATGAAAAAGAGACCACGATGGCTGATGAAAGGTGGTGGAAGGCACCTGGAATGGTGGCATTAACTTCCACCAAACCAATACTGTATTCGTCTTTACTGGCTCAAAGACCAAAGCTGCTCTCTGGCCCTAGAATGAATTACTCACCAGGATGGTAGGTGGGGAGGCTCCTCATGAGTTAATGAGGGGATGGGGGTGAACGACCCATCTGTAGAAGCCCTCAGACCTGAACACTATGGGGGAATTCACGCCACACGTGACCTTGCAGGACAAAGCAAGAAAGGAAGTGTGGGGAGAGAAGAGCGCACAATAGGAATTGTAGGAGGAGAACTATAGGAACTCCGGAAAATACAACGAGTCTTGAGCAGAGGAGAAGGAGAGTAACCTTTGTCCTTGACTTCCGACAAGTGGGAAGTAGGAGACTGAGCCTCAAAGCCTCGTGGTATAGCTCGGGGGTGGCTAGTGGTAAATCTGTTGGGAGTCGTTGAGCCTACGATTGGGTGGAAACGAGCACCCCTCTCAGCAGTTGTGTCACACCTGGTGTTTTTCTGATAAGTATTTATGTCCTGTATCTTAAATTGAATATTCTTGGAACGCATGCTCATGGTTGTACACTCATAAATGGTTTCTATATAGAAACGTTTGCCTGGTGTTTTGATCGGAAATGGTGGATGCATGCTTATACTTGTATGACTATAGTCGGTTCATATATATATATATTGAACCAGTTCAGATTTCAAGTCCGTCCTCGGGAGAATTGTCCCATGTACTTAACTCACGCGATGCCTTGGTTGGATTTCCTCAAAGGCACCTCCTTCTGGGAAGGTTCCCTCACCATACAGAGAGGAATGAGTTCCTTGAAAGGACTATCGATTTAGTAAACCCATGAAATTGCTTCATCCCTGTCACCGAAAGTAGCTTAGCAGGGATACCTCTCGGCTTTTCGGCGTTTCGACACCCGAGAATTCCCAAGGGTAAGTTTCCTTGTATTCGCCAGTTGCGAAATCCCGATATGAGAAACCCCGAAATGATATAGCGTGAGTAGATTTTGGTAGTTCAGATTTTTGGCACCCGGGAATCCCAAAGGGTCAGTTTCCTTGTATTCGCCAGTTGCGAAATCTCGATATGAGAAACCCCAAAATGATATAGCGTGAGTAGATTTTGGTAGTTCAGAGTTTCGGCACCCGAGAATCCAAAATGGTCAGTGTCCTTGTATTCTCCAGTTGCGAAATCCCGATATGAGAAACCTCGAAATGATATAGCGTGAGTAGATTTTGGTAGTTTGGAGTTTCAGCACCCGGGAATCCCAAAGGGTCAGCTTCCTTGTATTCTCTAGTTGCGAAATCCTGATATGAGAAACCCCAAAATGATATAGCGTGGTTAGAGTTTGGTGTTTTTGGCGTTTCGACACCCGGGATACCCAAGGGCAAGTTTCCTTGTATTTGCCAGACACAAAATCCTGACTTGTGAAACCTCGAAATGAACTTAGCATCATATATATATAGATATAGATCAACATTTCCGAGTTTCGGCTCCTGGAACCTCAGATACGAGACCTCTTGTTGTCGCACATCGCGAAATCTCGACTTGCGAAACCCCAAAACGAGCTTAGCATATATATGAGCTTTGGAGTTTCGGCTCCCGGGAAACCTAGATGCGAGACCTCTTGTCGTCGCACATTGCGAAATCTCGACTTGCGAAACCCCAAAACGAGCTTATCATATATATGAGCTTCAAAGTTTCGGCTCCCGAGAAACCCAAATGCAAGACCTCTTGTTGATGCACATCGCGAAATCCCGACTTGTGAAACCCCGAAGTGAGTTTAGTGATTAGTGGATATATGAGCTTCGGAGTTTCAGCTCCTGGATATTCTAGGTGCGAGACCCCTCGTCGTCGCACATCGCAAAATCCCGACCTGCGAAACCCCGAAGTGAGTTTAGTGATTAGTGGATATATGAGCTTCAGAGTTTCAGCTCCCAGATATCCTAGGTGCGAGACCCCTCGTCGTCGCACATCGCGAAATCCCGACTGGCGAAACCCCGAAGTGAACTCAGTAGATATATGGGTTTCGGTGTTGCGGCACCCGGGAATCCAAAGGGTATGAACCCCCGTCTTCATACATCGTGAAATCTTGGTACGCGAAGTTCTGGTAGGTGAAATATCGAAGCGGCTTGGTATGATTAGGATTTTGGGTTTCGAGGTTTGAAGAGTCGAAGAACTCAACTCCCATGCATTTCGAACTTCTGGTTTCCGAAGTCTCGAAATGCGAAAGGCGCCTCTTGGCTCAGCTTGGGGTCACAAATGATAGACACATGGAAGTAAATCCTACACTTGATACGTGAACTGCACACGGCGGATTTTCAACGAAAGAACCAGTGAATTGGTTTGGTGAAGGTCCCGATTGAAAGACCTAGCCTATGCTAGAACCTCGTAGGAATTCGGAAACTCTGTCCCTTGATAATGAAGGAGAAAGAAAACGGCGAAAAATCTGAGTTCCCGTAGTGGGTGTGTTACACGAGATCAGAGACACAACGAAATAAAAACACACATACTCTACTCTTTGCAAAGCAAGGGAGACCGGGAATATGTTCTCAAAACCCCCAAAGGGGAACTTTTATTCAATCAAACCATTCCCCTCTGTTACATTTTTATGTATAAATGGCCCCTTATATAATGTAAGGTGAACATAAAAACTATTAGACAATTACCTAATTAGTTCAAATGAATACACAACTATCTCCATAACTAACTCCTATGATCTCTCCACAATATCTCATGAAATATTTACATGAATCTCTCTGTAGATCTGCACTCCTAATATCTCTCACTCTCGTCGTGTATAATCCATATGTATACTTCTAGAATGAGTCTACATCATCAAAAATCATGATATTATTTAGATATGATCACAAGTATGATGTATTCCTTCATATTCCTCTTTAATTGATACTTGTAATTATTCCTTCTTTTTCAATGGTCCTTTAAATTTGTCCCTTTTTCTTAATCTCTGCTCACATATCCTGGCTTCTACAATATTTGGTATTCAGCATCCTCCATCTTCTTTGTGTACCTGCAAAATATAAACATTGTTGAATTCCAATAAAAGAGTAGCCATCCACCGAAATGCATGGGTTTCCAACCACTCTATTCATCAGTTCTCTAAGAAATTGTTTCTTGTACATGGTTTGTGAATCTTTTTTCCATCATAAATTTGCACATTTGTACTTGTTAATCCCCCTGTGTCACCATCATCATCCCCATCCCAGGTTTCTAATTCTTCTGTAACCCTACGGTCAATGCTCCTGCATCATACTCCAGAGTAACAAACTCTTCATGGAATCCTCACAACAAAAAAAGAGGCCATTAGCATCGGAATTAGTGTTTTTGAGTGCATGAATTCGGCTCAATGGTCAGCGCAAAACTCGATTCCAAAGGGCCTGTTCAGTTGGGTGCCGGAATTAGCATCTAAAATAGTGCCTAGAATTGTAGCGTCCAGTTTTTCTTCCTTATGTACTTCTAGTTTTTCTCCCAATCATGCTTCATGTTTTTCTTCTGGTATAGCGTCGAAAATATCTTCGGGTTTGGCTTCCAAATTTACGCCAAGCTTTGCTTCCATTATTGCATCTTTTTTTGCTTCTAAAATGGCTTCCATGATTGCGTCTTTTGTTGCTTCTAAAATTTCTTCCATTTTTACTTCTTTGTTTGCTACCTGAATTGCTTCTTTTTTTGCTTCCTAGGTAGCACCAATTTTTTCTTTCAAGATTGCTTCTGGTTTGGCTTCCATTGTTGCTTCCAAAAATGTTTATTTTTTCTCTTCCGAAGTGCCACCAGGTTTTTCTCCTTAATCGACATTGAATTTTGCATCCAGAATTGGTTCCTTGTTAGCTCCATGGTTTGCTTCCTTTTAGTTCCAAGGTTTGTTGCCTTTTTAGCGCCTAATTTTGCTTATTTTTTAGGTCCATGGTTTGCTTCCTTTTAGTGTTGGGAATTGATTCTTAATTAACATCCAATTTTGCTTCTTGTTAAGCAACCAATTTAGCTTCCTACTTAGATCCAGAAATAGCTCCAAGTATGGCTTACAATTTAATAACAAGTTTTACTTCCATTTTAGAGCCACATTTTGTTTATATTTTAAAAACTCACGTTGCTTCCTTTATAGCTTCCATTTATTAATTTAATATTTTTTATTTCAATTTAATTAGTTAAATATATCATGCATCTTAAAAAACTTATATTATTATAGAGTAGTAAGTCACTAAGTTAAACTCAGCTGGCACGTCAGAAGACCTGATATTTTTCCATCCTTGAAAATCTCTAGACAATTTCCATCTAGGAATGCACACAGTGCGACTCCTACTTGTTATTATGGATCCGTAGCTTGTGCACCATTGCACTTGCACACCCACTTTGTGTATTCCCAAGTAGAGATGGTATTATCTCGTCCACCCCAAAGTTTGGAAGGATGTTGGGGCGAGGGCTCCTTTTACGATGTGCAAGGATTACCCTACATTGCACCCTTATAGCCCACCTTGCCCACTCTCGAGATTGGTGCCAGTATCCTGTGCACAAGGTTGGATGTGATTTTAGTCGGCCTAGTGTTGCAATTCTTAAACGGTAGTTGCGTTGATAATTGGTTATACGTTATCATAGACGGGCCATTGGTGGATTGATTCGAAGAAGATTTTTTCATCAGTTTTGATTGTGTCAATTGTAGTTGGGTCTTGGTTAGAATGTTTCTCAGGTGGCCCTTACATCCCTTTAATTCATGTATGATTGGGTGAGTAGATAGCTGGTTTCACCATGAGATAAATCGATAGATGCTCTAGTAAAAAGAATAATTAAAAATTGATGAATGATGGAGTATAAATTTACCTTGCGCCATGGATTATGTCGTGTTTAAATATTTAGATTTTATGCACGCTTGCATAATGATGATATATGTTAAATTAAGTGAGTAAGATCAACGCGCACCTTGATTGGTGGTGATTCATGTTTAATTCGATAGTTAGATCATGCGCGCTTACTAAAAATAAAGTTGATTATACTTGCACCTTGAGTTAGAATTGGTGTACACCTTTGTGTCATGAAAATAAGGTTGAACTTTACCTGTTCTCTATGGTTTATGGGATGCATGTTAGTTATAGAAATTGTTACTCTTGCGCGATAGAATAAAATCGATTATGTCGTGCCTTACCTTATGTCAATGTATGATGGAGTTAGTAACTTGAATTTATGTGATGGCGATCTGTTATTAGAACTTTTTGGCATCTTGAAATTTCACGTTATGTTGATCTGTGGTGAATTTGCTTAATCTTGCGCCTTGAATTTAATATTGGTAGATGATGAGTTATACTTTTGATTACTCTTGTGTCATGATTAATTGATGTTAGGATTGATGGATTGATGATTTGGTTAATCGTTGATGTTCTTGATTTGGCTAGTTGCATGGATTGATTGTGGTTAGTGGGATGTAGACACCTCCTTGTTCCTCAGAACAGTCACCATCCCTGAGACCTTAAATGGTTAAAATCAATTGGAACCTGGGCTTGAGCATTGCTTATGTGTCCTAGAGGTCCTAACCTTGTATGGTAGGTCAGGTGGGTAGCATCTTATGTATTTTATGATTATCCTTATGATCTTAAGTTAGAGTTATGTTTCTCCTGTTATCATGGCGTTATCTAATTATTATTCAGAAGAGAGGAGTTGAGCACCTTATCATTTGAATTGTTTATGTGCAATCATGTATTGTATGAATGAAACGATTATGGGTTACTATTTCTATGTGTTAATGTGTCGATATGTGTATAGTTATCCATGGCAACTTTGTTTTGGATTTTGTCGTGAATGATTGATATTGTGTTATTATTGCTTACTTAAATTTTGGATGATGTTTCATTGATGTGGTTATTAATTAATGTATGTTTCCTAATGAAAAAAAAATAAAAATTACTTGTTGTATGTCACTTGTTTGGCATAACGGCGGGGTCGTTACATATTGTATCTGAGTGGGTTCAACCCTGCGACTGTGTATAGTCATGCCTTCCACTGAATTAATCCCTTGATTAATACTTAGGGCTAATTAAAATATTAACATGTCCATGCAGTAATCCAATTAGAGGATGCCGCCGAGATTCACGTGGTGCTGGGAAAGGAGGTGAGATGCCTCCAGAAGTGCCCGCGCCCTAGGAGTCTAACTGTTAAATTTGGCATCATCGACAACCATTCTCCAATGAGAGGCCATATGGGCCACCCTGAGGCTAGCCAGGGAGATTTGGAGAATCAACCAGTCTTGTGAGGTATTGACAAAAGCCAGGGGGAACGTACAACCTCTGTGAGTCAAACCAAAAGTCAGGACGAACGAGATGCTATGTGAGTCTAATGCAAAAGTCAGGGGAACGTACAACCTCTGTGAGAATAGACAGTTTCATGCAAAATTCATGGGGAGCGTATAACCTCTGTGAGCATAGACAAACTAGTGCAAAAGTCAGGGGGAACGTACAACCTCTGTGAGCCTAGTCAAGCCTTGTGAGCCATGAGAAAAAGTCAAGGCATCTAGCAAAAGTTAGGTTGAATATAAAATTCCTATGAGCTAGAAACAAATGATATTCCTAATATTGAAAATGATATAAATGTATTGATCTAGTTCGTTGGCACATGTAACATTATCCACCATGAAGATAATTTCAAATTGCCTTGTAAAGAGTCGAGTTGTAACTGAAGTCTCAAGTCTAGTTCTATTTTAGAACTAAAAGTGTAATGTTGAGTTGTGACTGAAGTCTTAAGTCTAGTTCTATTTTAGAACTAAAGTGTAATGTTGAGTTGCAACTGAAGTCTCAAGTCTAATTCTATTTTAGAATTAAAGTGTAATGTTGAGTCGTAACTGAAGTCTTAAGTCTAGTTCTATTTTAGAACTAAAGTGTAATGTTGAGTTGTAACTGAAGACTTAAGTCTAGTTCTATTTTAGAACTAAAGTGTAATGTTGAGTTGTAACTGAAGTCTTAAGTCTAGTTCTATTTTAGAACTAAAGTGTAATGTTGAGTTGCAACTTAAGTCTTAAGTCTAGAACTAAAGTGTAATGTTGAGTTGTAACTGAAGTCTCAAGTCTAGTTCTATTTTCGAACTAAGGTATACCAGTCTCAAGTCTAGTTCTAAGTTCGAACTAAAGTATGAAGTTGAGTTATGATTAAAGCATGCAAACAAGTTACTAGTTTGAGCCTCTCCTCTTCTCCTCTTCAGCCTATATAAGCAGAGGTCGAACCCTCTCTTCAACATAGTTTGATATGCAGGTTAAGGGTGAAGCAATAGAGGCACATATCAGTGATAAAGAGACAGCATACCAAAGAAGGATATCAGTGTTGTATATCAACAATAGAGGTTGCATATCAGAGGCATATATCATCATCATATCAGTTTTGTATATCAACAATAGAAGCAACATATCAGAGGTGTATTTTAGCAAGGTCTCTTAGGTCTTTGTCAGGTCAGAATCATCTTGGCAAGCTCTTTAAGAGAAGAAAATTCATGGTGGATGTTTGTAAGTGATCTTACATTATTAATGCAATAAAGGAATATCGTTTGCTAGGGTTTTTATCCCTATACAGAGTTTCCCTAGGGTATATGTGTTGTTGATGTGCATGCTTACTTATCTACATAGTTATTTATATTCGGTTATGATTTGTTATTGTTGAAGTGCATTAAGATGGAATCAAAGTATTGAAGAAAATAAAAGAATTAATCTGCATAAGAAATCAAGATCATAATTTAACACTAACTCCCATGGGGAAGAATAAGTCCTTAGGCAGGAGTCGATTGTAGTAAGGGATGTGAATGGTCTGACAATGTCCTTCTATGGAAGGTCAAAGGCCTTGACCAACCGTTTGTACGGAGATGAGGCCAGGGCACCTACACCCCTGAGGGTCCACAGTGTGCCCCAACCAGTACTGGTAGAATTCACAGAGAACTCGAGAAGGTTAAGTTCCCGAGTCCACAAGTGCCACGGACAACTCAGTCGCCGAGGCATCGCTGGAGAGCAAGGAGATGTGCTTCTCGCTTGATTGTTACAACCTTCAGCACAAAGGTCTGCATGGTGGTCTTCAACTAAAGGGGAGCATTCTTCTATGGTGGAAGATGCCCCTACCTAATCTAAACATGGTCGTTGAAGCCATGTTAGGGGAACAATTCGAGGAACGGTTCTAGGAGAAGTAATTTTTAGAGGAATTCATTGAGCGCCAGATCGATGAGTTCATCGCCTTACGACAAGGTGGTCGTATGGTGTCAAATTATAAGACCAGATTTTTTGAGCTATTTCGGTATGCTTCACATCTGAACATGGAAAGGTTGGAGATAAGTAGGTTCATGATCGGCCTTAACTCCAGATTTCCTGCGAAGGTGAGGAAGAGTTTATCAACGGGGGTCAAGGAAAGACTCATGCAATATCGATAGGTCGAACGACATCAGGTGCATAGAAGCATCTGATACCAGCCCATCGTGCATCAAGGTATCGGGACATGCTGTGAGTATCCACTTTCACGATGCCCCAACGACCAGCTCCTCAGTGAGGACTCTTTACAGGGGACCACTACATTAGTTGCAGCACTCCCAACAACTACAGTTTAGGCCTTTCAGCAGAATAGACTAGGATCTTAGGATGGTGGGCCAACAACTTCTACTTCGGGGACCAGGAGTACTGGACTGAAGACTAGGGGTTGGACATGTGGAGAGCCACATTACCCGTGTGACGACCCATTTGAGAGGGTCAGAGCAGTCGGATCATCTAAACACACTACCGTAGGATATTTGGGCAAGGCCCATCGGATTCCAACAACGGTGAATAGCCGTCAGGCTGAGAACTGGTCTACTATGCTTGAGATGTCAGGTACCATCGTTGACCATACTTTTAGTATTTGGTAGATCCAAGTGCTACATAGAGATTTTTTTCTGGTGCAAGGCTAAAAATAATTAGGTAAAGGTGGTCGAACAGGACAAGTTAGGCCATGTAGAAATGGCTTCAGGAGCCAAGCAATAGGACGAAGGAAGGGTGACAGACTGTAGCCTTAACCTAGGGGAATAGTGTAACCAAGTATAACCTACGTCATGATATTAAGATCTTATGACGTCGTGATCAGTATGGAATGGTGGGAATCACATGAGGTGATATTCAATTGCAAGACACAACGGTTGAGTTTTATCGATGACGAGGGACATAGACAAGTGATTGTAGGAAGAAACCAGGGAGTTTCCCTAAGGTTCATCTCATCCCTACAGCTACGGAAGAGCATGCACAAGGGATGCAAGCTATATGTGATCCTAGCGTTGAATGAAAAGGGCGTGGCGGAAAGATTTAAAAACCTTCCAGTAGTACGATAGTTTGAGGACGTGATTCCCAGAAGAATTATCCAGTGTGTCGCCCAAAGCCAAGATGGAATTTACCATCGACCTAAAACCTGGAACTTAACTGATGGAAAGAACGCATTATCGGATGTCGACCCCTGAGTTATAGGAGTTGAAAATGAAACGGAAACAGTTATCGGACCTAGGACTTATACGTACAGGTGTGTCACCTTGGGGTGCACCTGTTATTATCCTACGGAAGAAGGATGGGTCGTGGAGACTCTACATCGACTACCGTCATTTCAACAAGGCAACGATCAAGAACTAGTATCCATTGCCAAGAATAGATGATATGTTGATCAGATGAAAGGCCCGAAGGTGTTTTCTAAGATCGACTTGAGATCAGGGTATCACCAGTTACAGATCAAGGAGGAAGATATTCCTAAGACCATGTTGAAGATGAGTTTTGGACATTATGACTTTACCGTTTTACCGTTAGGACTGAAAAATTCCCTTGGGGTATTCATGATCTTGATGAATGGGGTGTACCGTGAATACTTGGACAAGTTTTTTCAAGTATTCATTAACGGTATATTGATACATTCTCGGACAATGGAAGAACATGACGATCATTTGCGCTTGGTACTATAGTGTCTATGAGACAAAAGATCTCAGGGACTATCGAAATGCTCTTTATCAATTGGGGATTCATCCATTAGGGCATGTTATCTCTGGCGAGAGTATCATTGTGGAGGCAGCGTAGGTAGAGGCTATTAGGGAATGGCTTGCGCCGACGAACATACCAAGAGTATGTAGTTTCATGGGTTTAGCTGGATATTATCGGTAGTTCATCGAAGGTTTTGAAGATAGAAAATCCGACCACAAAAATCCAAAAGAAAAACAAGAACTTGTATGGACCGAGAATGCGCAAAAGCATCTCGAAGGCTCAAGGAGCGATTGACAACAGTGTTGATACATAAAAAATCACCGACAAGGACGAGGACTTCTTGGTGTGCGTGGATGCATCCAAGGAAGGCTTAGGTAGAATCTTGATGCAAGGTGGTCGAGTGATCGCTTGCATCTCAAAGAAATTAAGAAGGCATGAAAAGAACTACGCGATGCATGTTTTGGAGTTATTGGCCATTGAATATTCCCTGAGAGTGTGGAGATACTACCTGATTGGATGGAAATTCGAACAAAAAAAAATGGACCACTATGGTTTGCAACACATTTTACGCAAAGTGACTTGAACGCGCAGCAAAGGCGTTGGTCAGAACTGCTTAGCGAGTATGATTGAGATTACCTACATAAAAAGAACAATGAACAGAGTGACAGATGTGTCGAGTCGGAGACCACACATAATTTTGGTGATACCTCTTCAGACAAATCTTCGTGAAATGAATCTAACTACAACGCGACGATGACTGATATAAATAGGTTAAGGAATTCTATTGGACAAGACACCATGTTGGTACCAAAATTGAGGGATACATTGTGGACAACAATGGATCATTGAGATATAATAACCGGATCTACTTACCTCCCAACGACGAGTTGAGAAGTTTTATCTGAAATGAAGATCATAGAGAAGTGTACATGGCTCATGTTGGAGTCACGAAGATGTGGGCAGACCTTAAATCCCTCATTCTTCTGGTAGGGATGCAAGCAGACATAGTCAATTACGTGGTGAGATGTCTAGAATGTCAGCAAGTGAAGGCTGAACATAAACATCCGACAAGATTACTACCGCAACACGCTATTCCGAAATAGAAATGGGAGGTTAATTCGATGGAATTCATTGGGTGAATTGTCGTTGACGGCAAGGAGGAACGAATTGATTTTCATGATAGTTGACACTCTGATGAAGAGTTCACATTTTTTCCCTATGTGCACAACGCATCAGGTGTCAAGTATAGCTAGAGTTTATATCAGCAAGATATTGAGACTACCAGATGTACCAAAAGAATCATATCCATTAAGAGGATCAATGTTTGCAAGACAATTTTGTATGAATTCCCAAGAGGCCTTGGGAACACCACTGAACTTTAGTACAACATGTCCCTGAGATAGACAGGTTGATCGAAGGAAGGAACCAAATTTGGAAGGTTGTGTTGTGTATGTGTGTGTTGGACCAACAAAAACATTCAGAATAGTTCTTGCTGATGACCGATTTTGCGTGCAACAATAACCATCAAGGTACTGTTAATATGGCACCGCTGATTTCTCTACGGTTGACTGTGTCAGACACCTTTGAGCTAGGATAGACTTGAGGATGGGGTCCTGGTAGGACCAGAAGCGATCCAAAAAATGGAAGAACAAATACAAACGTTAAGAAAAAGGGTTGGTAGAACGCAAAATCGGCATAAGGGTTTTTCCGATGTGAATTGCGTGACGAATTTATGAAGGGCCTAACGGCTAGTCGTGCCTCATTCTTTGAGGCGTTGCGCAATGTTTTTTTTCTTGTATCTATTGCGACTGTATGCTAGTGATCCTACACATGTGATTGACTTGAGTTCTTGGAGGATGTTGGCCGAGGGTGTGCTCACGGTGGAGCCAATCCACTTTCTGGACCATCACATTTGACAGCTACGTCGTCGAACTGTCGATCAGGTAAAGGTCCAGTGGGACAATTATAGTCCACACTCGGCTACTTGGGAGGACGCATATGATATGCGCCAACAATTTCCTTTTTGTTTGATAGCTATACATTTAGATATTGTCAGATACCTTATTTCTTCAATTGTATACTATGAAACTTTGGGACGAAGTTTAAAACAAGAGGGGGTGTATGTAACATCCCTCTCTTTTGTGCACCTGATGTGACTTATCCTTGAGGACACTTGCGTGCAAGTGATCTAATTCAGTATATGACTTCCTGCTTTGCTTATGGATTCTAATGATGAGATTGTGGATTATGATGTCATGTTATGTTATTTATGTATAGACAGGTGTTAGTGACTGGTTTCTCCTGAGTGTGTAGAACTCTAGACAAATTGAGGATGTCGATGGCATCGATGGACACCTTTGGACTCCGGATCGATTCAGGGAGTGGACTGTATATGGTCTGAGTATTTCTATTATTTCATATGTGACATGTGACTAGGTATATTATGATGTTGTTTATGGATCGTTGACATGTTTCATTGATGGATGCGGGCTGACGATTTCTTTCTAATTAGACTCACATTAGGAGTAAAGGGGTCATGCACGACAATCATAGATATTGAGGGAGAGGTGTGGTAGCAGCCCTGCCATAATCTACTAGCACTCACGTCGTGGTTCAAACTGTAGGTTAACGATTACCTAGTTCGAGAGATCCACGATGTCGTGAGGGCAGACTGAGACAGTCACTCACGAAGATTCTAAGGGGTGCACAATAAGGCAGGGTCCTTACTCCTTAAAGGCCCTTAGTCTCCCACAAGGTCGTCTGACGAAGTATTGACTCCAAGGGTTGGGCGTCTACCAAAATAAGTCAAAAGGCGAGTGGCACCTTTGGAGCACGTAGTGCGTCTTGAAGGGCATGTCACTTAAATGAAACATGAATGAAGGAGAGTGGCACCCTTGAAGCACGTAGTGCATCTTGAAGGACACGACACGGTTTTTAATATTGGTGAGTCAATGAACCTAGGTACCTAGAAAAAAAATTATCATTTTGACTTGGTCAACCTTAAAATAAATGTTGTATGAGTAAAGTTTAATGATTATAAAATTTCCCTTAAAAACAATTTTGCTAAGCCTAGTTGAAATTAGAGCATAGATCTAATTGAGGTATAAGGATTAAAACTAATTAATCAATTAATAAAGGGTGGATGAAGAAAAAAATCAATTTAAGATTTAAAGGACAAAGAATTTATCAAAAAATCAATTGCTAGTTATGTGCAAAACTTGGTAATTTAGAACTTAGACAAGAAGGGGGGAAATTAATTGCAAAAGGAATGTGGAACATAGAAGAGAATCTAGTCTAGAGAATTTTCCAATTTAGAACTCAACTAAGCTTTAAGAAAGGTGTCAGTCATTAAGAGAATGTGAGGGAATAAAGGGACATCAAGGAGCGTTTTTAGGAACACTTTTAGGTGGGTGAGAGAAATTGGAAAATTTAATTTAATTAACTAAATGAATTTCTAGTGCAACTAAGGGATTGGGTGACAAGTGTATGGGGGATAATAATTCCTCATAAAAATTTGATAAAAAGAATTTATAGTGCATTTTGGAAAATGGTCACTAAGATAACTCTATAAAGGAAATGGCATAGAAGGGGAAGGGACGACGACCGACATGCGTAAGGTTATGCTGCCAGATTTTTCTTGACTGATTTTTCTTGTGAGAGTTGGGATACCCAGCTCAAATAGAGAGTGGTAGCTCGACCTTGCGAGGTGAGATGGGAGCTAGTTTTCTTTGGTTTGTGTGTGTGGCCCCTTTACGGCTCGGGGGGCTCAGGGGGAAGAAGAGTACCCCTAGCATTGGCTGGGAGGTACCAGTGGGGTCTCAGCGGTTAGCAAGCAAGGAGCGGGATGGAGTGCAAGTGCGGGACAACTACTTCGGCTTATGCGCCTTCGGTTACGGTACTTTTTTTTTTGTTTGCTAGTTTGTCTTTGACCTGCGGGACTATCCTGTGGCTGAGAAACCGCGACTCAGGGGCATCGAAGCCGTCAAAATCACCCGGGGATCACATCCGGCCTGAGCCACACCAACCCTTAACATCGTTGGATTTTTTGTCCCCGCAGATTTCGAACCGGTGACTTTAATATCACGAAGTGCCTTAACAACACACTATCTCACCAACTATCCTACACCTTGGGGACTTCGATTACGGTACTTTTAATTGTGTTTAAATTCTGTTTTATTTTGTGTTTAATCTAGTCGAAACACTTGTGAAATTCAGTGTTAATTTCTGATTTATTCTGCTTTTAATCTCGTCGAAAAATTTGTGAAATTAGGTGTTAATTTCTGTTTTATTCTACGTTTAATATCGTGGAAAAATTTGTGAAATTTGGTCTATAAATTTTGAATTTTGTTTTATTTCTGGGTATAATTTTGTCGAATATGGTGAAAATTCGGTGTTTAATTTATGCTTAACTTCAGCGTTTCCAGTACCGATGTACCCTCTGCAATTCCTTTAATGTATTTGTAACCTCAACGCATTTGTTTTCTGCGTTTTCCTTTTAAGAGCTCTGTGTGTTCCCGTCCTTGCCCAAAATGTATAGCTTCAGTTCCCTGCATTTGACAGATCAGAACTGTCGGGCCTGTGTATTCTATCAGCGTTAAACCATTGTCTCTCGCAGCTTTATCCCTTCCTTACCCTTGCAATTTATAACAATTGTACCCTCCATAACTTTATTTCCTCTACGTTATATAAAAACAATTGCCTGCGTGTTGGGGTATCTCATTGCGTTATGAAGTGATGCACCTTCAACAGCTAGGCCCTTTGTCACTTTTAGTGGAAATTCCTTTCATTTGTTTTCTCTCCGAAAGAAAATTTTTCCTGCTCAACAAATTAGTGGGCTTCCATCCCCAGATGGGTGACTAGTGTGTACGCCCTGCCTGAGAACAAATCCAAGCACATTTCTTTTCTCTGGTAGTACAACTTACCTGTTATTTCTGTGTTTACTCCTTGTATGGCGACCAAAATTTTAGCCCAACTAGAGCTCCCTCCGGACGTTTTTTTTTCTTATCATTTCCTCTACGTTGCTAGAAAATTCGCCCTATACTGGGAGAGTTTCGCCCGGCGAATTGACTAGTCCCTCCTAGGCGATTGGGTTGTTGACCTCTGCGTTTATCTCTTTCACCCCACGTTTTTTTTTTTTTTTTTTCTGTCCTCCTCTCTCTGCGTCTCTCCCTTCCCAATTTGTGATTTTAGCAAGCAATTTCAGCGAGATTCTGGGTGGTTCCATGTCCTTGCGTGTTTTTTCTTTCCTTTATTTCTTGTTGCGCCAGACTTTCCGTGAGAAGCGTGGGGACTGACAGTCACGCTCTCCACTGTACCGTGACTGTTCACGACAATCTATTCTTACATTTCATTTCTTCATAAAAACTGAATTCTTCTTATATCGGTTAAATGTTGCCTTCCCTCTCTAATTCTTTTGATTCCCTTGCCATTAATTGGAGGTTGAGTTACAGATTTTCGTTCCATCCACGGAGTATTAACCAAAGACTGGTTCTTCAACTGATTCGTTTCAGCTCGTTTAAAAAGATAAAAACGTATATCTAGCCATTATTGAGTATCTCAGTTGACCGACCTTTTGGGAAACCTCCTTGCAGCGACCCTTTGAAGGATGCGACTTAACGGTTATACCATTTCATTTCAGCATTAACTTCTGGATATCCGATGGTGTCTATTTAACGCGATCACTTGGAGCAATTAAATTTTGTATGATTTAGTTAGTATATTCAAACCATGGTTATGAGTTGTCGTGAACTTGAATGAACTTCAACCAAGTGATTGGAAGCCCCTTACCCAACCTCGGGCCTCTAGAATTGGGGATTGGTTTCCTTCCTTATGCTAGTGCTTGTAGGGGATACCCACTCTTGGGTCACTAAGTTAAACTCAGCTGGCACATCAGGAGGCCTGATATTTTTCCATCCTTGAAAATCTCTAGATAATTTCCCTCTAGGAATACACACCTTGCGACTCCTACTTGTTATTATGGATCCGTAGCTTGCGCACCATTGCACTTGCACACCCACTTTGCTTATTCCCAAGTAGAGATGGAATTTTCTCGTCCACCATGAAGTTTAGAAGGATGTTGGGGATAGGGCTCCTTTTACGATGTGTGAGGATTACCCTACTATGCACCCTTATAGCCCACCTTGCCCACTCTTGGGATTGGTGCCAGTATCCCAAGCACAAGGTTGGATGTGATTGTAGTCGGCCTAGTGCTGGAATTTTCTTAAATGATAGTTGCGTCGATCATTGGTTATGCGTTATCATAGATGGGCCATTGGTGGATTGATTTGTAGAAGGTTTTTGCGTCAGTTTTGATTGTATCATTTGTAGTTGGGACTTGGTTAGAATGTTTCTCAGTGGCCCTTGCATCCCTTTAATTGATGTATGATTGGGTGAGTAGATAGCTTGGTTGCATCGTGAGATAAATCGATAGATTCTCTAATAAAAAGAATAATTAATAATTGATGAATGATGGAGTATAAATTTGCGTTGCGCCATGGATTATACCATGTTTAAATATTCAGATTTTATGTGCACTTGCATAATGATGATATATGTTAAATTAAGTGAGTAAGATCATTGTGTGCCTTGATTGGTGGTGATTCGTGTTTAATTCAATAGTTAGATCATGCGTGTTTACTAAAAATAAAGTTGATTATACTTGCACCTTGAGTTAGAATTGATGTACACCTTTGCACCATGAAAATAAGGTTGACTTTTTGCATTATGGTTTATGGGGATGCATGTTAGTTATAGAAATTGTTACTCTTGCGTGATAGAATAAAGTCGATTATGTCACGCCTTACCTTATGTCAATGTACAATGGAGTTAGTAACTGGAATTTATGTGATGGCGATCTGTTATTGGAACTTTTTGGAGTCTTGAAATTTCACGTGATGTTGATCCATGGTGAATTTGCTTAATCTTGCGCATTGAATTTAATGTTGGTAGATGATGAGTTATACTTTTGATTACTCTTGCGTCATGCTTAATTGTTGTTAGGATTGATGGATTGATGATTTGGTTAATCGTTGATGTTGTTGATTTGGCTAGTTGCATGGATTGATTGTGGTTAGTGGGATGTAGACACATCCTTGCTCCTCATAACAATCGCCAGCCCTGAGACCTTAAATGGTTTAAATTAATTGGAACCTGGGCTTGAGCATTGTTTATGTGTCCCGGAGGTCCTAACCTTGCAGGGTAGGTCGGGCGGGTAGCATCTTATGTCTTTTATGATTATCCTTATGATCTCAAGTTAGCGTTATATTTCTCTTGTTATCATGGCATTATCTAATTATTATTCATAAGAGAGGAGTTGAGCACCTTTTGATTTGTATTGTTTATGCACAATCATGTATTGTATGAATGAAACGATTATGGGTTACTATTTCTGTGTGTTAATGCGCTGATATGTGTATAGTTATCCATGGCAACTTTGTTTCAACTTTTGTCGCGAATGATTGATATTGTGTTATTATTGCTTCCTTAAATTTTGGATGATGTGTCATTGATGTGGTTATTAATTAATGTATGTTTCCTCTTGAAAACAATTTTTTTCTTACTTGTTATATGTCGCATGTTTGGCGTAACGGTGGGGTCCTTACAATCTCATTATCCCTTGATGTCCTTATCTTTCCTGTTTGCAAGTCGCGTAACCCAAAACTTTATGTTTTTTATAGAAAAAACATGATCTTATGTAGAAACTTTGGAATTTTGTCCAAGACATTACGAGATTCATAATGATTTTTAAGTTAGGAATTCCAATCTGTCAGAGGAATCATAGCATTTTCTTTAGTTTTACGAGTTAAAATTATCCTCCAAAATTTCTTTGGATCTAGCTTATCCACTTTTTTATTTCAAAATATTTTAGAATTTATATAAATTTAATGAAGAGTAAGTTAATAAGTAGGTAAACTTATTTTGATTTTATGCAATTTTATTTGATTTTATTTGATGGATGGAAATTTTAATGATGAAATTTTGTTTTTAAAATAACTTTAACTTGGAGATTTTAATCTATTTTAAAATGGTTTAAATTTTGAAAATTTAAATAAAATTGAATATAATTTTATTTTTTAAGAAAATTATTTACTAAGTGATGATGATGATTATTAACGTTCATTGAGACAAATTGGTCTATTAGACCTTAAGAAGGTAAGATATTACTTTGATTTCTTTAAAATTGTATTTATCTACTCAAAAAGCATTGAGAGAAGCATTCCAAAATCATCATAGTTTTGATGACTTAGGAGGTTAGGAAGGTCTATATTGTAGAAAATATTTTAAAATTGGGATCTAATTTGGGCATAGGCACGACAATCTAAGAGGAAGTTTTTTTCATCTTCAACCTTCTTAGTGTCACAAAGATGGTGGATTATTTCATCCCACGGTGTTTGAGAATTGTCCAATGCACATTTTCACTGTGTAGCTCAAGAGAGTTTGTTCTTATTTTAGCAATGTTAATTTTATTTTTTTCACTTGTCAAAATTGAGAGGTACTTTTGATCTTCTAAAATTGAATTGACCACCTCCTTGTTGTATCTTAATTTCCTTTTATCCTCTAATTCTTTATGACACCACATATTCTCCTTAAATTTAGAAGTGATAATATTTGTAATATTATCGATATTCTGCATGATGGTTTTTTCGTGTCTCCGGTATGGTTGCCAACTCTGTTACATGAAAAAACCCTATGGCTATGGGTTAAATCCACAACAAATCACTGGTCGTTTAAATATTGAACCAGATTCCAAGAATGCAATTAAATATTTGTAACCAACTTGATCATATAACTAACTACAAGAAGTAAGGAAGAAGGGACATATTGAGTGTTCTATATCTAATGAAGATCCCTTGATTCTAAGCCTATCGTGCTCCCTCCAAATTGTTCATTTTCCAATGTGCACAATACTCAAGAAGAAAACTACAAATGACAATATTTCTGTAATAACTAACTTCTATAGAAATGATCAAAGGAAAAAATAATTGCAACAATTAGTATTCTAAGTGGTGAGATATTCATACATGATGATCATATACAAAGAACACAATAATTTCGAAGGAAAGAGGTATCTTTATTGATTGACACCAAAATTTAGGTAGTTATCGCATGCATTTGTTGTGGAACTGCTCCTTGAACAGACTCTAGATCCCTCCACCTAAGCCAATGACTATAAGGTGAACCTTTGACTCTGATGCTTATGCAAACCCAAAGAATATCAAGAGAGACTTCTTGGTCAGATATGGGAAGCATGGAAAATGATGGAAACAAGGGTTTCCAAGTCTGAGGACTGAATCAATAGTGGGAATATAATGGCTTGCAGACAAGGCGGGAAATAACTAGCATAATTTTCCTTCAAAAATGATTCTCCTCTCCCCATGGATTATGCTCAATTTATACCATCTCCAAGTGGTTGGAGTGGTGAAAATTTGTTATGTACAGGCATTAGAGGGTTATGAACCAAGTAAACATGTGAACCTTGCCCAAAAATGTGGAAATTATACTTCTTTGAGAAAAAATGACATGTACGTGAGTTGTTTTGGAGAAACACGCATATATGTGCCTTGCTTAGTTGTTAAGGAATGTACAAGTCAAAAAATATATATTTTTGAAGAATCTAAAGGAGGTGAAGGGGATAGATGTCTGTAATTAGGACAAGTAAAGGCCAAACAAGTCATCAATACATATGTGGTGGCAATCGATGCTATAACAATTCCTCAATGATTTATCCAATATTTGGCATCTTTATGCCATCCCCGCTTGAGCTGGTGGTGGTTTTGGCTAGAGTTTGAAGCAATTTTGGGGAGCCTCTTATTGTTCATGTTGTTTATCTTCTATGAGGAGGATAGGATATGTGTATTTCCCTTCATTTTGAGATTATAAGTTATTAAATTACTTTGGATATGTTCTATCTTTCTCGAGGATTCTCTAGAGATACTATAGCCTCAAATTTCACATCCATGTAATATAACCAGAGTGACAAAAGTGTGAAAGAGGATTTTTTTTATCCCAAAGACAAAGTTCCATTGATTTATGATTGTTTTCAATCCCATAATAATGTTTCCATTCTCCATTTATCATTTTCTCAACACTATAGTTCTGATTGAGCTTGTGTTGAATATCATTTCCAAGATATTTGTATGAAGGCACTTCCTCCAAGATATTGTTATCATTTACAAAAGTATTGTAAGTGATCATTTTGGATTTAATTAGCATAACATTTGTTTTTGTCTGTATTCACAATAACTAATTGCACCAAATATTAAAAAAAAAAAAAAAAATTCTTAAAAATTTGATAGAAATTAAATTATATACTCAAATTAATTAACTTATTTAATGGATGGAATAACTAAAAACACCAATTTTTTTTGCTAAATATTAATTAACACCAAATTAAGAAACAATTGAAGGGTATATATATATATATATATATATATATATATATATATATATATATATTGGAAACGTTCAAAGAAACTAAAAATTCTCAATAATTGAGAGAAAATATATTTGTTTTTACTACTCTTTTTCAATTTATTTTTTGTTTTTCCAAAAAATCTGGTAATTTTATTTATGAGATAGGATTAAAATTACAATCATAGATTCTCAAGGCATTTCGTTAATTGAGAGCCCAACATAGTTTAATTGATAAGCCAATAAAAATTCTTATCTTTACGAGAACAATCATCATAAGATCGAGACTATCTATATAAAACTTTCTTTTTTTAAAATATTCATTGTAATCGAGACTATCTATATAAAACTTTCTTTTTTTAAAATATCATTGTAATGTTTCAAGGAAAAAAAAAAAACGCATGAAAGAGCATTTGAGTAAGATCCATTACAATAATAACTAAAAAAAAATCATAAAACCTGTAACAAAGTATGAGCATCTCATCAAAAATCTAGAGAAAATTTATGCTAGTTGGGGCCTGGAATCATGAATATATTGGGAGGAGGCATCCTAAGTTTTTTCTTGGATTTTTCACAAGCCTCAGTCTATTTCCAATCCAATTTTGGAGAGGTAGACTAATTCATGGTTCATTTCCCTATAGACATGATCGAGGTAGACTAATTCATAGTTCCTTTCCCTATAGACATGATCAAAAGTAAGGTGAGTGAAATCCCAAATATCAATTTTTATATTTTAAAAAAGAGGTGTGAGAGCATCTTATGTAAAGTGTAATCCCCATTCATCCAATTTATGACTTGCTGAGAGTCTCCACATAAATGAAAATGATATATTCCATTGCATTCTAGAATAAGATGAATTTTTTTCTCAATTTCATGTCAGCAGAGACAACATCTAACAGGCCCATGAAAGAATACATTTTGCAACTTATCCCAAGTAACAACTTTGTTGCGCAACAAGAACCACATGATAATTTTTTCTATGTTCGTGCATTTTAATTTCTAGATCCTTTTCCCCACCAAGGTGTTGGATCAGGTCTGGTTTGCTCAGAGCTACAAATTTATTAGTTAATTTAAAACATTGGCTTAAAAAATTTCCTCTCAAAAGTATTTATATAATAAAAGTCACCTTTTGCATATTACTCAAAGTTTACAAAAAATTCAAAGAACACTTCAAATTTAAAATTTTAATGTTAAATGGTCAAGATTCATCTGCTAGCAGTAGATATAAAATAATCGACACTGCCCTTTTCATATGTTGATACTACCACTGAAAACACAAATGGCAATTCACTGAAAGTCTTTGTTATTTTAAGATAATTAGGTGTTTCAAAATGGTTTGTGCCATGACAAAGTTACGTCTAACAACCCCCTGCATGCCCAAGGCATGAAGAAACGGTAAAAACTAGAAACTCGATGTGAGCTATGAGGCATTGATTACGACTACCGAATATTGACAATTGTTGGGTTGAAAGGAAAATCAATGCTATCGATGGTCACATGAAATCTGTTGCATGTGATTGTCGATGTCAATGAGCCCGATTCGCTTCACCTGGTGTGTGCTCTATGGACAAGTCGATTACTGTTGTTCATTGTGGCATGATAGTTTTTATTTTTTTTTATTGGTGTTCGCTAACTGTTTTAAGAAATGGTTTTTTTCACTTGAATCCAGTGATATAAATTTACACGAATCATTATTTTTTGTTGTTTATAATTTATTTCTAAATGCAGAAATGGATTCAATATGTTGAAAAACTCCCAAGACACTCGAATTTTACAGAAATAATCACTTAAGTCTACGAATACAACAATATCTCACTGAATTTCAAGTTAATATCCCCGCAAAAAAATTTCATTTCATAAAATCTTTAACCTACATTTTTTATTTATTTATTTATGCATAATTTTACTTATACTCAATATGCCAATGCCCAAATCATTTTGACGAAGTAAACTCTTGTTGAGGGGACATAAAAGCGATCTTATCGGTGTAACATGCTAGAAATTTTGTAATGGTGGAAGGTTTTTTGAATGGAGGGAGACCATGATTGATGCGTGGAGGTAGGGAAACGATATATGTGATAATTTAATTAAAACATATTTCATAAAGGAAAAATGAATAATATATTTTTAAAATAACATGTTTTTTTTTYTTCGTGGATTTGGATTTTTTCTCTCTATTTTTATTTGTTTTCCCATTTKTTTTTWSATTTTTTAAGGATTTTGTTTGCAATAGTATAGGAATTTTAGGTTATGGTTCCAATCTTAAGTCCAAAAAAAAGGGAATTTTAGGTTATGGTTCCAATCTTAAGTCCAAAAAAAAGAGAGGTGCAACTGGTAGTATCTCTTTCCAATTCAGAGGTTAATTTAAAGATTTTAGTTGCAAGGGCACTAGTTGTCAAGGTCATGGGTCTCAAAGAAGTTGCAATTTTGATTTTGAAAAAAAAACAGATGCTATTGGGAGTGTCACTTTTCAATTTCAGGGTTGATTTTAAGGCTTTTGTTACAAAGATAAAAGTTGTTAAGGTCATGTTTTCAAAATAGTTCTAATTTTGATCCCTGAAAAAAAGATGGTGTTGTTATTGGTGCCACTTTTCAGTTTGGGGGTTGATTTTAAGGTTTTGTTGGAAGCATTATGATTTTTTTAAGGCCATGGTTGGAAAAGGTGATAATTTTGACCTCAAAAAAAAATGGTGTTACGTGGAGCACGAATTTTAAGAGTGGAGGTAAAAACAACGACTAAATGCAACCTCTAAAAAAATGAGATTTCTAGAAAGCCTTCATCAAGTTTGTAACTATGTTGTTTCAAAAAATGGGCTTGGTTCTTGATCTCATGTTTCCCTTCATCAAGCAATTTTTCTTGTGCCCTAATGAGTAAACCACAAAAATAATCAGAGGATAATCCTTACCATCACCTTTTCTAGAAGTCCAACATGCATGGAATGCTAAATAGAACACATCATAGGGTGTCTTCATATTCATCAAGATTGGTTCTACGAGTTACCATATTTCTTTCGAAAATCATTTATGCATTCACCCAATTTCAACTAAATTTCCTTTACACAAACCAAGTAATCTTCAATTGTTTCAAAGGAGAGAGGATCCAGAGAGATCAAATCTTTTGCAATTTGCATAAACTAACTTTCTGTCAATTTTATAAAATAGACATTTGGAAAAGCAATCCCACTTGTAGGAAAATGAATCTCCTTAGAGATGTAGTTCATTATGACTCTTATAGCCTCTTCCTTCTTTTTTTCGATGACAAATTTCTATTGGTTATCCTTTGGATCTGGAATCATTGTATTTGTAAATTACTAGAGTTCTTTACTTTTCAAAATCATTTCTATATCTTGTGCCCATATTCCATAATTGTGGTTGTTCAAAACCACAGGCTCCTTCTTGGAACACGTGATGCCAATATAAAAATCTGATCATATATTTACACTACAAGTCAAAACATTTAGTCAATATACCAAATAGATCTGACTCATCAAGAGCATGTGCAATCGACAACCTCCAAAAGACTCATAGACAACAAGCTAGATCTCAAACCAATAGCTCTGATACCATGTTCAAGAACAAGAGAATTAGGTAAATAAAAGCTAGGCATTCCAAGAAGAGGTGATTTCTAAAGACATCATTACAACACTTAAGCACAAGTGATCATAACTCAACATACACAGAAGTGTAAGAAACCAAAATATTTCCATACACAACACATATCACACATTCATATCATAGATCGATTCATAAGGTCATCTTATATAGCACCAAGATATAACTAACTCCCTTGAAGTGAGGAAAATGAGGTCCACTTGGACTAGTGACGACACATAATTAACTCATTGAATTATGCCTTATTATGCGCACCAATTGACTACTTTAGTCTAATACATAACTATTTCAATGTCCATCAACAACTCATTCAAATGCTTAGTCAAATATCTTATTCGATTGTCAACTACCAATTTACTATCTCCAGAAGATCTAGAGGTGTGAAGAGCCTATCTATCATGGTGTTCCAAGAAGTTGTATGGATCAAATAAGTAGCATGCTATGGATGTCCACTTGGCATATTTTTTACTACTTTGGAATTTGTTTAACAAGAGTGTCTTATTCTACAGTAGAAGGGTTGTGCTTTCTAAGGTGAACAATTGTGTACCAAAAATTTCTATGATTTTAGCCGTTTAGATGTTGTATTCAGTGTATATGTGAAAATATGTGCTAATAACATCCATTTGCTATGAAATCTAGAGCTTGTTGGTAGTATTTTTTTTCTTTAGAGGGTAGAGCATCCACTTATGGTCGAGATTCACACCACCGATAGAACACTTCTTGATTTTTCCATCTCAATTCATTTGTTGGCATGCCATATTAGTATTGTTCTGTTTGTCACCATAGGTTAATAAACTAATTAAAAAATACATCGAAAATATTGAAATGGGCAAACATTTTTTTCAATGGGAAACATGTTCTTTATTTGAAAAATAGTGTGTAAGATTTTGATCACAACATATATTTTTCCCATCGATTCATTTGGTGGCATGCCCCATGAATATGCAAAACCATTTACATGTAATTTGCATATGTATCCTTGAACTTAACCTAAATGAGTTCTATATTGTTTGGTTCACAAGATAAGATATCCAATCATTCACAACAAATCACAAGATAAGAACACAATCTCATTGTCTAGTTTCAAACAAAGTGGTGATCTAGTGATATATGGATTGCAAAACAAGCCTTACATGATATAATTTGAGTTCAGGTGCAATGTAGCGTATGTCCATGGCATTTGTGGACAAGCTTCATGTGCAACCATAATCTTTAACCCAAAGATTGTTCATCTTAGTGTTGTACAAGTTTTTCCATGAATGGCAGTTGATGCAAGCTACCTTGACTTTCATCATTCATTAAAGCAATTTAAATACTTGCACATGTACCCTTACTCTCCCTTAATTTCGTCCTTGAATTCCACTATTTCAAACATTGTACCCATGTTTTTTATATTTTCCCCAAAATTCTTTGTAACACCCTCCGAGTATTAGCCTCACAAACTTACTTAAATGCGCAAAATGTGTTATTTATTACAAATCACTTAATTGGATAAACAATGTAAACTAAGTAATATCATTGTATTATATGGTTACATAAATTGTGTGTGTATTATTTTACTTATTATTTTTATTTTTTTATTAAATCAACCAAGTACTGTAACTCACTCATACTTTTGTTTCAATGGTGACAAAATTAAGGTATAAGATCGATTTGAAATCATCTAGAACTAGGATTCATATAAACTATATTATGCTACTTAGTTAGTGATTTATCATTCACTAACTTATCCAGTTGTATCAATATGTCATACAAATTGACATGAATTCACACAATGTATTTTATTTCTTCCTTAACTCAACAAAACTATGGTGATCTTGGAAAGCCTCTCTTAATGTTTTTCGAGCACAGAAACAAAATTCTAAAAAATTGCAAGTAATCCCTTACCCTCTTAAGGTCTGATAGACCAATTCGGTCTCAATGGACATTAATCATCATCATCATCATCATAATCGTGAGGTTGTTCCATTGTATACTTATTTCCAATCTCTTTAAAGTTGTTTTATTGGATATCTTTATTAACTCTAATAATTTCATTGTGTGTGTGTGTGTGAAAAGATTAGATCTCAATTTAAAATCATTGTACCCTTATTATGAAATTATTCACTATTACAATTATATTAAGATTAATGTTGTAATTTTTTCCATTACTATAATGATGTAATTATGCATTCAATATTATGGGTTATGTTGAGAAGCAATTACTCTATGCAATCGAGTTTCTATAAGAAAACATAGGATTCATAATTGGAGAAAATGTTTGTTTTGCGTAGACTCCTTCTAGGGTTTTTGAAGTTCGACACTTCCTTGTTCCTGGTGATGCCTCATGACGAGGCTCGTAGGGAGGGTTAACCCCCCTTCATACAAAATATTCCTTGGTTACTTTGGTGCCAGCAGTTCTAGATCCAATATGGTTTCAATTGGTACCCCTGACAACCCTATAGATTCTAACCTTGTACAATATCTACTGCAAACATATATTCATAAAAAGAACATAAAATATACAATGGAAAATACAAACATTACACAAAGATTTTTCCCCTAGAAACCCAAACCGAGAAAACCAACATATTCTATATTCATTCATGTGTAATACATTGTTTACAATACAATATACATATAGGAGTTGTAAACACAGATACACAGTAATGCACGATTTCTATTAATGAAAGAAATATACAGAGACTGTAAAAATACAGAGTGAAATACTCACTAGAATGGTGGCAACTTATCTCTGAGAAGAGATGTGACAAATACTTGCATTCGCAAGAAGATGATTACAATGAGGCTCTAAAGGCCTTTTTACAATAAATGGTAATTCCAAAAACCCTATACATCCAAAAACCTAACCCTAGGAGATGAAGCGCCAAAAGTCATGTGGGCCCCATTTGGGTAAGTTAGTACATCAACTTCCCGGGGTCGTAACTTTTGCATACGATCTTCGTTGTAGGTGCATGATAGCCCATTGGAAAGGTATCATCGAGGAGATTCATTTTGGAAGAAATATCTAAGGAACTTCCATTTTTCTCCCCGTTTTCTCATAAACGTCGTTTAGGGCCTCAAAATGGCCCCGAAAGTTAAAAACTGCTAAAAATAGTAAATTACCAAAATTGCCAGAATCCTGTTTTGAGCCAGTTAGAAAAGGCGGGTGGACACCGATATCCACCTGGATCAATCCTCCCTCCTTAGGAAGTAATGATCTTCATTGCATTGAGTGCCCGGGGAGAGGAAAAAACGTTTGTTGAATCTGAATCTTGGTGAGTTGCTTGCCTTGCTGGAGATATCGCGCTGCTCAGTTTGTGGAAGTCTGTCACGAACATGTTGAGGATGAGGTTGTTCAACAAGTCGAGCTACATAAGAGGACGGTGTGCAGAAGGAATCTTTCACTTTGTTGCAGCCTTGTTGACCTGCTTCTGTTTGATAGAAGGTGCTTGGAGCACGGCTGTAGTGGTTGTAGTGTCCTTTTGTTCCCCTTTTGAACAGATTGTGAAGAAGATGAATGTTGCAGTATGAGATACTACCTTGAGGCATTGTTTAGGTGGAACAATAGTCAAAACTACCTCTGGTATTCTGTAGAGATGACACCCTAGAGAAACAATGACACTGTGGGGTCGAGACTCATAAACAACATGGAGTCTCCACATATATGGATGTCCTAAGAGAACATCACAAACATCCAGTGGGGAAACATCACATAATACCTCATCCTTGAATAAATGGATGTCGTATGAAAATCGACACTGCTGGCTGACATGAAGATCTCGTCCTTGGCGAAGCCACCCGATGTTGTATGGCTGCGGGTGTGGTGTTGTCGACAATCACAATTGTTTGACGACCTCTGCTGAGATGAGGTTCTTTTGGCTTCTTCTATCAACAATAAAATGCAGCGGGGTCCCCTTCACCCACATTTGTGAATGAAAAAGGCACTCCCCCTCTTCGGGATCTGTTGGTTCTTCTGGTTGAATTGTTGCGATCGCAACAATAGCAGTGGGGTCTGCGTCAATGATCTGTCCTTTACCAGTATTTTCAGAAATAGATTCTGAATCAGGTTTCATCTCCTTGTCTTTGATCTCAGCCACCAATGACTATTTTGAGCGACATTCATCGGTGTTGTGCCAGGGGATTTTGTGGAAATCGCACAATTTTCTAGTGTCCTTCTTTGTCTTCCCGTGACCCTTATTTTCCTGTGGCTTCGACTGGTTTTCGGGAGATTGTTTGTTAGGGTCGTCTTTGTCATACTTTGGTTGTTGTGTATTTGCAGACCTGAAATCTCGTTTGTTCTGGTGCTTAAATTTTTGCTCGATTTTAACAGCATATCGATAAGAAGCATCGAGTGATGAGATATCTAGAAAATCCATTTCAGTTTGGATGTATCTAAGTAGGGCCCCACATTATTTTAGAACCAAATGTCATTCAGAGTCTTTGATACCTAGCTTGGTGCGCAAGGAATGGAAGGTATTGGTGAACTCCGAAACTTCTTGACCCCTCTCTTGCCATAGTGTGGTCCATCTCATGTACTGGTCCTCATAGTTGCCAAGAGGGTAATACCGTTCCTTTACCACATCCACAAAAAAATCTCGAGTGTGCTCGGCCCCATATATTCCAAACTCCTCTATGGAACTTTGCTCCCAGTAAGTTTCCCACCAATGTTTGACATGGGGGAGAGATTTAAGGAGTGTGAAGGTGATATTTTCCATGTCGGAAAATTTATGGACATGGAAATAACCTTCTAACATATTTAACCATTTGTCTAGGGGATATCCCCGTATGACCTTCAAATACGGGGATATCAAAATTAACCTGTACCTTGAAAGGAGAGGTGCTTCCAAAGTGGTTGCTTGATGAAGATGCATCTGTTTCTATCGACAGGTGTTCAAGGATGTGGGAAAAATTCTCCATCATTTCGTCCCTCTATCGTGTGAGAGCTTGCTCAAGCAACAGATTTATAGGATCGTCTGCTCCGTCATTTTTATTTTATTCCACCATGGAGGGTTTCTTGGGCATGCGAGAGCGATTATCTTCGAGAGATATAAGCTCGAGACCCAACTTTCTATACTCAAACTTCGTCGGGGACATGCACTAAAAAAAATGATCAAGAGAAGCCTGCTCTGATACCACTGATCCAGATTATTTTCGGCACGAAGTGAGAGCAGCGATATAATAAGGAAATGCATAGAGATATCACAGATATTCAATAATATAACAAAAATGTATCAGAGATTCAACCATAAAAACAGATATACAGTAATACACAATTTCTATTAATGAAAGAAATGTATAGATACTATAAAAATACAGATTGAAAGACTCGCTAGAATGGTGGCATCTTATCTCTGAGAAGAGATGTGACAGCTACTCCCATTCGCAAGAAGATGATTAAAATGAGGCTCTGAAGGCCTTTTTACAATAAACATGAATGCCAAAAACCCTAGAAATCCAAAAACCTAACCTAGGAGATGAAGCGCTAAAATTCGTGTGGGCCCCGTTTGGGTAAGTTAGTACATCAACTTCTCGGGGTCGTAACTTTTGCATACGATCTTCGTTTTAGGCACATGATATCTCGTTGGAAAGGTATTGTCGAGGAGATTAATTTTGGAGGAAATATATAAGGAACTTCCATATTTCTCCTTGTTTTCCCAGAAATGTCGTTTAGGGCCTCAAAATGGCCCCGGAAGTTAAAAACTGCTAAAAATAGTAAATTACCAAAATTGCCAGAAACCTGTTTTGAGCCAGTTGGAAAAGGTGGGTGGCCACCAATATCCACCTGGATCATTGATAGTACGATATATATATGACAAACTAGGAGCGATTCATGATCAACATATGGCATCACAGATGCCCTAGACGTTTGTTACCTATATGGTACCTTTAGACCATTTTACTGGTACTACCAGTAGTGTCACCGTCGTTCCAAACCAATTGTTGGTTGGTTATCGCTCGATTCTTCCTCTCCAGATGGCCCATTCTATTATGGTCCCACAAGTTACCACAGTTTCTACCGGAAATGTGGTTATCACTCAAGCTCCTATTGGAACACCACTTCCGCCTAGACCAAATCCATCGCTTCCCCCTGGGTATAAAGCTTTGAATACTTCCATTGCTATCCCTACCCAGATTCCATCCGAGGCTTCTGGACGTTTTTTTCCTATTGGGTATAACGTTGTGAGTCAGTTTGTTCCCAAACCTACCCAAGTTCTCTCTGAAGGGCCTTACGTTCCTCCTCAACCTTTGTTAGGAGGATCTCATCATCTTGGCCCTGGTGGCTCCAATTCCATTGGAGGCATTAATCTTTCTGTCACTTCTGGTTTTTCAGATTCTTGTTGGAGGTCAACCTCAATCTAGGGGGAAACCTCAATTTGGGGTACAACCTTATATTGGGGGACAACCTCAACTTGGGGGGAAACCTCAGGTTAGAGTCCATAAGCCCCTTTATGGAAAAAATGTGCATGTATTACAATCTCAACCTTGGAATCTTCCTTTCCAAGGAAATCTACAACCACTTGGGGGGAAACATCCTCAAGTCAATTCTTTTGTACCCCCTAGCCTCGGTCAACAGTATCCAGGTTCTTTGAATCCTACTTGGGGTCAAAAATTTCAATCTAATGTTCCTTATCAAGGGAGCATACCTAATCAACCCAACCCTGTGGTCTATCTACCTCAAAATCCTCCACAACCGAATCTGTCAGGACTGTCTAATTATCTACAAACTATTTATGGTCCTACTAGTATACCTACAGGGCTTCCCCCTCAGAATTACCAGTTTCCTCAAGTGAACCGACAGTTTCCCTTTCTAGCCACTTTGGATTTACTGGATTTGTCTAGGATTTTCAATGATCCTATTCTTCATTGTCCTTATTGGCCCGTCATACCAGCCAAGCTACTGTCCGACATTCCTAAATTTGACGATAGAGTAGGAGAAGACCCAAATAATCATGTTATAACTTTTCACCTATGGTGTTCATCCAACTCCTTGATGGATGATTCCATAAGACTAAGGATTTTCCAACTAACTCTCACAGGTTCAACAAAAAAATGGTACATCAAGTTACCGCGAGGATTCTTTAATGACTTTAACACCCTAGACATGGCCTTTTTGACACATTACCAGTTGGCAATTCAATATGAGACAGGAACCAAAATTTTGAGTTCTTTCAAACAATCCTCGTCCACTCATATTTCTGATCACATCCATGAGTGGAGGAGGAGATGCTTAATCAAAGTTCCTCTTCCTGAAAAAATATTGGGTGAGTGTTTTACCAAATCACTCATTGGACCTATCACTTGTGATGTCATCATGGGTGGTGTTGTCACTAAAGAGCAGGTGATTAGTCGTGCTCATTATCTCGATCTCGTTTATTCGCAAACAGGGACACTTTACAATTTGATCCCTGATGCTCCTCGTCCTTCCACAAACTCCACCCCAACACCTCCAGCAACTTCTCATGTTGCTGATGGTGTGATTGGAACCTTTCATGTTGAGACCCAGTCTGCGTATGCCAGTCACACCAATCCCAAATCTAATCATTCTAATGCACAAAATACTCCTTTCTCCGGTAAGACCACTGAAATTAATTCAGTTCAATCCACACCTAAAATAAAGGGAAGGGTAAGAATAAGGAGGACAAGAATAATAATCCACAATTTGATAAATCCAAAACACAGACCGTTGATGATAAAGATAAATGTAAACCTCGTTACCCTTGCCTTATTTGTGGTGATGATAATTACACGAAAGATTGTCCACGACGTGCTGAGGTTACTAATTTCCTCCAAGGGACCAGGAAGCCTTATGCACCTGTTGTTTTTTCACAACCTTTCCCTTCTCAGCAGCAAGCCCAACTGGTCATTCATGACCAAGCTTCTCCTTCTACCTGATCTTATGTCCTTATGTGTACTGGTGACTCTAAAAAGAATGAAGTTTCATTCGCAACTCGAGCCAAAGATTATTCTCCATCGAAGGAGAAAGTTGATGATATACCACCTTCGTTGGTTCAACCTCCTCTGCCTTCACCTCCAAATGGTCCTCTTCATCTCGAATAACCGAGTCTCGATACAGTTCTTTGCCCTCATCCCAAAGGCGTTGTTCAAAATTCTGCATTCAATCTTCACGCACATGCTGCCCAAAACTACAGTATTGTAGAAGACCTTGTGCAAGAACCCTTTGTGATGTCATCTCTCAAAGTCCTTCAGAATTTTCCCACTCAACGAAAGGCACTGTTAAAGGACATTGGTGGAATTGACCATTCGGATACTAATTTGATAATCTTTGACTTGGAAGATCACATTCCAAGGCTTCCTCCTCAATTAGCATTTTAGATCCAAGTTGTTGTTGAAAACAAGAATATCTATAGAACCGTCATTGATGAAGGAGCCTCGACTTGCATTATGTCTGTTACTTGTTGGAAAGCTATTGGCTCTCCTATCCTCATCGAATCACACAATACACTTAAGTCCTTCAATGGTACAGGTTTTAAACCTTACGGTGTTCTTCCTTCATTGTCTATTATGTTAGAAGGTAAATCAATCAATGTAGAAGTTGAGGTCTTCAACGCACCTCTCGATTATAATCTTTTGCTTGGCCGTAGCTGGATCGATTTCATGCGCGTATTTGTGTCTACCCTTTTCTGTGTGATACGTTTCCGACACCAAGGAAAGGTCATTACTATTGACCAACTGGCCTTCTTTAATTCCAATTCTTGTACTAGAAATGTTCCTTTTATCTCGAAGACGCCTCCTGGTTACGAGAATGTCGACGTGGGTCTTTTAAAAGATTCAACTTTGATGGGTACATTTCCAATCCCACCACCTAATATTCATTCTACTTTTGTCTCTTCAATTAATATGATATCCACCACTATTCATGAAACCCCTGAGTCATATGACCCATGGATAGTACCTAACCCTAGTGATTGTCTTCATTATGGAGATAAAATTCCTTTAAGCCCGGTTAAATTTTCTTATCAAGCTATTCAATCGACGACTCCCTCTCCTCCTCTCTGTGATTCATCTCCTGATTCATTTCACATGATCTTTCCTACTGATGATATGATCATGTATATGGAAGATACTCCATGGGAAAATGGAAATCATCGTTCTATCCTCTTCCTAGAATGCGACACCATAGAGAGTTACCAACTGATTTTGAATATGTCGACTATTGTTGTTATTTCTTTCATTCCTGAGTCAACACACAATGTTTTGTACGAAGGGAACTTGAGTAACATTTGACCTACCATTCCTCTCAACATATCGATTAAACCCAGAGTCATAGAAAATGTTCATATTGGTGCCTCATGTTCTACTGATGAGGTTTGCACCTATAAAGCCCTTTTCCAATAATTATGTGACATTTTTGCATGGAGTTATTAAGAAATGTCAGGTATTGATCCTGATATCGTTGTGCATGAGATTAAGACATACCCGGACGTTAAGCTCGTTCGGTAGAGACTTCACCCTTTCCACCCACGTAAAGCTGCTGCTATCAAGTTTGAAGTTGAAAAATTTCTTAAAGCTGGCTTTATCTATCCTATGGCTTTGACCGATTGGGTATCCAATATTGTTCCATTAAATAAGAAACAAGGAACCATCTGTGTTTGTGTATATTAGAGGGACATAAATAAGGCTTGTCCTAAGGAAAATTACCTGACCCCTTTCATTGACCAGATCATTGACGACTGCGTGGGGAGTGAAATCTTCTCCTTGATGGACGGTTTCTCTAGCTATAATCAAATTAATATTTTACCAATGGATCAAAACAAGACTGCTTTTATTTTTCCCTGGGGAACCTTTGCCTACCGGAAATTACCCTTTGGTATCAAGAATGTTGGTGCGACCTTTTAGCACACTATGTCTTACGCTTTCCATGATATTAAGCACATTGTGCAACCCTATCTTGACGATCTACCGATGCATTCCATGCGTCGTCAAGATCACCTGGCACATCTAAGGGCCATTTTCATATGATGTCATTATTATTGTATCTATTTGAACCCACACATATGTGTTTTTTATGTGGAGTCCAACTGACTTCTTGGTTTTATCATGTCAATACATGGGATTCGAGTAGACCCCTTGAAGGTTGAGGCCATCCTTAATCTACCTTCTCCTTCCACACTATGCCAAGTCCAAAGTTTGCAAGGGAAGGAAAACGTTTTACGTCGATTCATCCCCAATTACGCTAAACTGATGAAATGATTTACTCGACTACTCAATAAAGGTTACAAGTTTGTATGGGACGATACTGCAAACAAATCCTTCGAATCTTTGAAACTTGCCTTAACCCGTACACCATTATTGTTTCCTGCTGATTATAGCCGAGATTACTTCCTCTACTTAGTTGTTTTAGACTCTACCATTTTTATGGTTTTAGTCCAAGAGGATGATTCACATGACAAACATGTGATATACTATTTGATTCAGAGTCTTACAACTACTGAGGCCAAATACCTACATGTGGAGAAATTGGCCTTTGCAGTTGTTCAAGTTGTTCAACATTTTCATCATTATATATTATTAAGAAAAACCACCATTATTTCCGATTTCAACCCCATGCAACATATACTTACTCTACAATTGCTTGGGGGAAAGTACTCCAAATGGATAGTGATTCTCTAGGAGTTTGACTTGGAATTCAAACATGCCGAGTCAAAGAAATCTTTGGTTTTCGTCAAATTGATATGTGACCTTCCCTCCACTGAGACAGAAAATGTGGCAAAGGATTCCTTACCTGACGAATCCCTTTTTCTAATCAGTTCTGATGACATATGGTACGAAGATATCATTATCTATCTCCAGACTCAAACTTTCTAGCCTAATCTATCTAGTACAGATTGTCGCCGTATACGGTATCAAGTCCGTCAATACATCATCCTCAGTGATACCCATTACCGTTGTGTTATTGATTCTATATTTCAACGATGTCTCACCTACGATGAAGCTGAGAAAGCTTTGAATGACTGTCACTCTGGAGCATGTGGCGGTCATATGTCTGGGTATTCTAGTGCCAAAAATATCTTATAAGCGGGTTATTTATAGCCTTCTTTGTTTAAGGAATGTATTATTGCTGTCCACAAATGTCATGCTTGCCAAACTTACAATAACAAGATAATATCTCAAACTGCTCCCTTACATCCTGTAGTTTCCATTGGTCTATTCACCAAATGGGGCATTGAATTCATGACATGTAACCCTCACTTGGCTGGGGGGCATGGATACATCATTGTAGTTGTGGATTATTTCACTAAATGGGCCGAGGCGATGCCTACATTTGATAACACCGGGAAAACTATAGCATTGTTCATATTCAATCATATCATCATTCGGTTTGGTGTCCCTCAAGCCATCGTTACTGATCATGGTAGTCATTTTCAAAATTTTATGATGTCTGAACTTACTGAAAAGTTGGGTCTTCGCCATGAAAACTCAACCCCCTATTATCCAGAGGCCAATGACCAGGTTGAAGCAATTAACAAAATTATCACTGCAATGCTTCGACGAATGATAGGGATTCCTAAGACAAGTTGGCACACGATGTTGTTCTCATCATTATGGGCCTATCAGACATATGTTAATTCTACCATGAGATTCACACCATTCCAGCTAGTTTATGGTATCAAATTTATTTTGTTGATTGAATGTGAAATATCGTCTTTGAAACTAGTCGTTGAGCTTCTCCCTAACACCTCTGTTGAAGAGGAGCATCTTTTGTATTTGAGGAAACTAGACGAAACCCATCGTGATGTCACCTTAGTTATTGAAACTCAGAATAAATGTGTCAAAGCCCAATATGACAAGCATGTCAAGCCACGTGTTTTTCCTGAAGGTAATCTAGTTCTTCTTTATGTGCAAGCTCGTGATTTGCAAGGGGCCGATAAATTCGAGCCCAAGTGGCGGGGTCCTTACATTGTCAAACGAGTGTTGGAGAAGGGAGCTTATGAGCTGGTTGATTATGATGGAATCCCTTTGAGTGAACCCAGAAATGGGCTTTACTTAAATAAGTACTATGCTTAAGTCATTTTAGCATGAGTGCTTGTACTTTTAGTGTATCATACTCTTGTGTTCTTTTTCGTTGTTTGGTTTCGACTTTTAGCTGTTTACCTTGCATTGTGCTTGGTTTCCAGATGTCAGTGTCTTCACTACCCTACATTGGCTTCATTGATGGCGCTAGTCGCAACACTTAGAACTTAGCATCTGTTTCTTGGGCAATCTATGCACCTACAGATGAATTGATTAGTCTACATGGTGTTTGCCTTGGGCGTGCAACTAATAATATTGCAGAATACAGGGAAATCATCAAATTATTGATCGATGTTGTTTCACTTGGAATCCGTCATCTTATTGTACGACTCGATTCACAATTAGTAGTCCTACAGTTGAGTAATGTTTACTCCATTTGAAGTCCTACATTGTTAAGGGTATATTTACGAATTCACCTCTTGGAACATTATTTTGATTACATTGAATATCAACACATTCCTAGATGTATAAATACATTAACAGATGCATTGGCTAATTATGTGTTAGACAGACATTTGAGACATTTATAAATCCAATCACACTTTGTATATACAACAACTAAGTCGATAGAATCCTCATATATATATATAACGATAAAAGTTTTACAAAAAGTGTTTATGTCCGAAGACCAAAATATCAAAAATGTGAAGCACATGGATTCATATACAATAGAGCATCAATGATGTTTCTTGATATAACATGCGACTGCCCGTGCTACTCTACAGAGTAGTCAACCGATGGAAGCAGACACGCCCACTGTGTGGCACTGATAATGCCTCAAGATATCGTCAATAGAGGCATCTGGGATGTTCATCGTGCACCCCTCTATATTTTTCTCTAGGGTATCGAAGTTGGAAACAACTACTCCTGCTATGTCAACTCTCTCCCCTCACCTCTAGATATGGGATGAACCAGGAGGATGATAAGGTCCCACATCTACATCATCAAAGAGAATTTGATTAGTCATCGGATAAACAACATAAAAACCATTTTATATCATTAAAAATCACAAAAACATGATATAAACAAAATGTCCTTCTTACCTATGTCCCCCCATTGGGAACCCTCAGGAAGAGCCAAGTCCGAATCTCCTTGGAATTCTAGCCCGACATATGCATAGTCATCGACCATGAGCATATGAGTTCTCAACCAGTCAAAGAAGACATCATTATATCTAATGATGGGACCAACTGCATGTCATGCCATGAGGTCAACCCACCTCTTCATTCTCGGATCCTGTGGGGCAGGTATACCCCACTCTACCTATAAGCACAAAACTAGGACCCTCTCTAGGAAGAAGGATACCAAAATTGACCTGTATCCAAATGGTTTTAGCTCACCACTCATGCACTTGGTTAGTTGTTTTCTCATACTTTTGAGAACCCCTTCACACCAGTTGAAAACTTGGGTCTCCATACACTCCAATGCATACTAAAAATAGCTCTGAAGATCCATATGGGGAGTTCCACTCCCTGCCATGCATGTGATGGTATAGAGGATGGTCCATAGGGGAAAATGTCATACATCTCTGATAGAAACTTTACCGCTATGCTTCTGAGTACCTGGCACACAATGAGCATTGATATAGTGGTTCATAGGATCACCACCACCCCTGCTACCTATAAGTGTGACTCGGGACCCACTGCAAGATAGCCTAGTCAAGAAGTAGATATTCTCGATATCTATCATAAGAGTGTGAGAACCCACATGGAATGTTTTCTCATTCACATCCCACATGTGAACTAGGTACTCAAGTAATCTCAGTTGGGCCCTCATACCCTGGATTTTGAATAATTTCAACAGTCCACACTGTCGGAGGGTCATTATCGTTCCTAGGTCATTCCCTAAAAACTAGTAGTCTTCCTCCTCATGCTCTCTCTCACGCCATTCCAAAAATTTTACCATGGAAAACCTACAATGGAACAATAAAGAGAGATTAGCATCTTTATCTTCTTCCCTGGAGATTTTTTATTGGCAAATTCATCTTAAAAAACTTTTTGAACTGTGCACGTCRCAGGGTTGGGCATCATTACAATGCGGAGTCATCGCAGGCTAGCTACAGGGTCTCCTGCGATGACCCTAGATCGTCCCAGGGACCGATATAGGGTGCTTGCGATGACCTCCGTGCATAGGTACCCTAAAAAACTTAACTCAAAAKTTTAATTTTAACCAATTAAAAACAAATTTTGATCCATGGAAAGTTGAAAGAGATGAAAATTACCTGTTCTGTGGAGACCGTTCATCGAATGATCAGTTGTGCCCTATGTAATCCACAGTGGAAAATCGAGGTAAATAGGGGGTTTTAGAGCAAGGTTTGGGTGAAATGAAAAATGGAATAGTGAAATGAAGTTTTTACCCATTTTTATTGAATTTTTCACTTTTTTCATTTGTATTTTTATATTATTTTATATTTTTTACTTAAACCCAGAAGTCCTAACAACTTTGCAAGTGTTGATTTTTTGCAAATGAAAATTCTAGGAGTGAAAATATTGGAACAAGGATTCGTTTTTTGGTATGTTTTTATACATTGTTCGCGTGTACATATCCTTTTAGGGTTTTTTAGGAAAAACTCTGAGCTTAGCTTATGTTCTTTCTCGTGCTCATTAATCAATGAGAATATAACCAAGTATAGTTTTATCACTTTTTCGGACTCATAATGGTAACACAGAAAATAAATCCTATGGAGTATCCTTTAAGCTCTTTTCATGCTCCATAAAACCGAAAAGATTATCGAGCGACCTTGTTATTTTCACGCTCGTAAAAGTATTTGAAGAAAACATTTGATGAGCGATAGGTTATCACTTTTTCGGTCTCATCAAATTAATTTACGAAAAAGGAACCGATGGATTTTTCTTTAAGTGTTTTCCAGACTCTCTAAACATGAAAAGACCAAGAGTTTTCTCTCTTTGGACTTGTTAAACAAGCAGCGAAAGACCCATATGGGACCGAGCCACTCCTTCTTAGGGTTTGTTAAACACACTCTGAGGGACTCGTCCGAAGGATGATCTTACATCAACAAGCATATGTTATCCTCCTCAAGCTTGCGTAAAAATAAAGAGATACTCCCCAGAAATGGTGGGAGGAAATTGGGAAAGAAATATGTCTTTGTATTTGTGTTAATGGCAGTAATAGTCTCTCTTGAACATGACACCCCCCTTCATCATTGTATCCAGGTTGGGAAATCCATTTGTCTCTCGCTTGAACATCCGCATGTCCATATGTCGGATCCTCCTTGATTCAATGTTTCCAAGACTATTTTCGTGTCGTTCATATGTTCAAGAGAAGTCCAACCTAAACAAGCCTTCTATTGAGTTGACCATCTGCAGTTATAAATTTTCTACCATGTCAGCCTTCCCTGAGTCAGCTTCAAATCACTTTGTTCTCTGATCCACTTCAAATATGTTACTTATTTCGTGTCATTGATGGGGGATACATTAAGGCCCTCCTGTTACGAGTCTTTTCCTGTCAACTTCAAATCATTATCCAGGAACAAGACTTAGAAATCATTTAGTACCTTAGATCTTGCATGCCTCATTGGATATTTTACAAGAATATTTAGAGGATCTTGCGACAATGTCAGTATCAAGAATTCAGGTTAGTTTATTGAAGAACCCTTATCAATAACTTGAATGGATTTTCACTAAAAATACTGGTCAAGAATCCATGACAACCATTCCTTGGTTGGCCCTATATCTTATATTTTACAATTCATGAAAAAACTTGTCTTTGATTGGGGAATCATCTATGTTGAAATTTCTTCACAACTTTCGAATTTCAAGAAAGAAAATAAGTTCTATATGGATTCTTAATTAATATTTTCTATTAATTATTGCCACGTCTTCAAGGGTTTGACTATCGGGAAAAGGGTAGATTGCAAAATTAATTCAGTAACTATGTGGTACCAGGCTCTATGGAGAAAAAAAGCTACTTATTACATTTATGAAGTATACAATGAATTCATGATTGTTTTCCAGAAAATTCTTTTTGGAGAAAATACAACTAGACTGTCATTAGAAGCAATGACCTTTCTGAACAAAACGAGGACTATAGAAAAATGGAAAATTATAATGTGATTAGAATTTTCCGTTTTTGTGAAACTCCTTTCTTTCTTCCTTATTACATTTCAGACAAAATATTCATCATTGAAGTTGCTAGGCAATACAGATTTTGGTTGCACTTTTTTAATGAGAAAAGAAAGAGGTAATTTATGCCATTACCATGGAAAATCAGAGAGATCATATTAAGAGGTATTAGAAAATTGATGAATAGTTGACTCACCTTAATCAGTTCAATATGAAGTATGCAGAAAAAAGCACGGCTTCGAACCAAGTCATATCTTTCTTGATCGTATGACATCAATTGGATTCAACAACGCATTTGCTAATACACTTATGTTTGAAGAAGAAGAAGGTAGTACCCATGATGTTCCAATGAAATCTATTGATGATATTGAAACCATGGTAAGCTTCACAGCACAATATAAACAAAGAGGCAAAGATTCAAATGAAAAATAGTCTCGAAGCAACAACATTGTAGTAGAAAAAAGGTTTCAAACAGTAATTCGGGTGGTTGGGGTGATAAAAACACCTCCACAAGGAAAAAATTTAAATCCCCATATATCTGAAAATGATATATCTCTTGAGGACATGGACCTGGAGGTTGATATTGAAAATATTCATTTCCCTGATGAAGAACTGAGGTTGCAAGAAAGTCAACAAGTTGCAGCTGAACTCTCTACAAAAGAAGAAGACCTTTCAGAAGAAGAGTCATTTGCCATACAAAATGCTTTATTTGACAAAAAATCTAGAAAGTTAATATTTGAAGGGTTTGACCCGAAAAATAAAAGGGGAAATTCTCATTGTGAGTATGATCTCAACAAATTACTTCCATCTAGAATTGCTAAGATACACAATATAATAGGGGATGCTTTATATGTTTCAATTGATGATATGGAGGCACAAAATGCAAAACTAAAGAAAATAATTAAAGAGTTGGAATACACTTTGATGCCCTCTCCTATCCTTGCAATTCCACTCACTACTTTCCAACCTGCAATACCAGATTTAAAATTGAAAGGAACATCAATCTTGTTAGTCATTGTCAGAAATGTTTTTGAAGAAAACATTAAAAAGAGAATGTCTCTTATTATGGAAGCATGGGATGTTGGAAGTGACATCATTTCTTTTGGATCTAAATTAAATACTTTTAAATATTTCCTCCAAAGTGACTATGAACATGAAGAAGAGTTTTATAAATATTAGTCACTACATTTACTTTCAAGGTTTCAAATATGGCAAAAATGAAATGAAAATAAGAAGATGTGCCTTATCTTACTCGGATAAAACAACTAAAGGCTTGCTGGATTAAGAAGATAAAGATTCTAAAAGATATTTTGGAAGAATGTGATGTTGTGGTTACTAAAAAGGAGGGATTGTAAAAAAGATTAATTGAAATAGACTTAGTTGGAATGACAAGATAAGTACACGACCCTAAGTTAATTCTAAATTATATATTTATGACAAGAGAGCGATTTTAGGAAGAAATGGAAATATTGAAGGGTCTGTCAGCTGAAAATTTTAATAGTGGCATTGAATATAATGAAAATGAAGTTGAAATGGTTGGTGAACTATGCAAACAAAAATGAAGATATTGAAGATGTTCTCCGCCAAATCTTATTTGACTTAAGAGACTTGGAGAGCATCCTATTTGGTATGAATATTAGACATGAAATAAATGTAACCCCAATGAAAGATTATATAGAAGAGTGGTTAAAGAAATCCTTAATCGAGATTAAGGATGAAAATTAAGAGGGGGAAGTTAGTACCATCCATGGAACCATCATCAAAGAAAATATAAGGGAATCAACATCACATAAATAAGCCATGATAATCCATCACAGTAAGTCTACATTCATCACATCCTCTTCTTCCCTTTCAGAATTCATCTAGTTATATTTTGTCTTTCTTGAGAAGAATATAACCGAATTATGATTGCATCATTTATCTTCTTTTCAGGTCATATTGCTCATATATTGTTCCATCCTTACTCATTCTTCTCTCATCTTTTCTTGTACATATATTTTGGTCCACAAGAGCCCCAATCCCAATCCATCTATGGACAAATGCCTTTAATTTTCTAAGAATCTAAAAGACCATATTATTTTTTGAGAAAATCCCATAGAACTGTTTCAAGGTTAATTTTAATTCTATCATGTAACTTTGAGCTCTTGAGTATGAGATATTTAAAATTAACTTATCAAATTCTATTTTTTATTTTAACGGAAATACTCTAAAGGTCTCTTATTTGTGGGCCACATGTTCTTTTTCCTTTGAGTGTGATAAAAAATATATTAAAAAAAAAAAGTGATGGATGTGAGGATCATTTGATTATATTCTATAATTTGTTATTTATTTTATTTTTTTGCAATTGTTGTGAACAAATATTCTTGTTCCATTTCACAGGAATCCTTAGTGTGTATATTTTTGTCATGTTCTCATATTTCAATTCCTCGGTTTTGTAGTAGAAGGGACTCACGTGGATATTAGTGGAGAAATATGAGTGAAAAGGGGGTCATTTAATGTCACTTAGTTAGGAGATATTATATTATTAAAGTGACATTAGGGAAAGTAAAGTAACTTTCGATTAATAAGTTAATTAATTATTATTAAAGTGACTTTTAATCCTAAAGTGAAAATTGGAGGGAAAATAAGGGTTACATTTGATTTGGTCAAAAAGGGGAAATATCAAGAAGGATTGATGGAGTCCAAAAGGTGAAGTTCTAGAAGGCATGGAGGAAGGATCTAGAAGGGGTTGGAAAAGTATAAAACAAGGGTAACCCCTCACTTCTCATTATTATGATTTGATATCTTATTGAGTGCTCTTGTAGATAGCATTTTCATAGGGATTTTAGGAAAAACCTTTCCACTATTGGTTTGGTTTCGGTGGTGCAATATCCACCTTAACTAGACAAGAGGGGAATTCATCTAGGATTTCCATTGGAGCTAGATAAGAAGGAGGAGGATCCATACAGGGTCTTCATTGGAGATTCACTTGGGAGTTTGGCATACTATTAGAGGTATATCGAAGTGTGCAAGAGGGTTACATAGTTTCCTGGAAAAGGCTAAGCCTAGACATCCATGTATTTTGAAGGGTTTCAAAGAATCGGGTCGAAGGAACCCTCGTGGGTCGAGTAGCAAGTGTCCCGTGAGGCCATCATTTTTTTCCCAACTTTTTCATGTGAGGAATCATTGGATATCTAACTTTGTCAAGCAAGGATCCCTGCAGTATCAAAGAGATCCACCAGGTATGGGTAGTCGATTGGCTGTATGGCTGAGCAGAGGCATCAAGGAGAAATATCATAGAAGTGTTGCAGATTTGGGAGGGTTTCCAGCCATCTTCTGGTTTGTAATATAGAAACATCATATTCAATAGAGACATTGGCACCATTATTCCAATTTTTTGTTGTTATGCGTGTTCTTAGGAGGTTGTTCCATCTACATATCAACCATTAGTTATTATCGTGAGACTATATTTATTGTTGTTCACCACTCATAATAAAATGCCATCATTGTCTCTTATTTCTTATGCTTATGTGGTATGTAATGTGTTTGATGAAATTTTTGTTGGAGAAACACTTGCAAACTATTAATGAATATATAAAACATATGAATACAAAGCGTTTCACAGAATTGCCCAACTAGAAACAATATTTTGGACAACAAACCTTTATTTCCCTAACATATTTACATTGGGGATATTACAATGGTATCAGAGTTGGTAATGTTTTCATCTTGTGTGGATAAGAAAAGATGAAGACCAATAAGGAATCCATAGAAAAATATTAGAAGGAACTAACATCATTTTTAAAGTACCTAGTATTGTGTTCATTAAATGCAAAGCACATAGCCTACTGCGACGAGTATGAGAAGTTTAGTGAGGAGATCCAATATTCTATGTCAATAGAGGATTATGTCGACATCAAGAGTGGGAATGAGCCTGTAGATCGACTAAGACCTCTTTGAAAGGGACCGAGTAGAAATCAAAAGGAAATGAGACTAAAAAACAAGTGGAGGAGCATGCATCTATCCATTAGGAGAATGTGTGCATAGAGGAAGACCAAATAGTAGCCTATGAGACATCATTAGAATTAACTGATGAGACCAGGGAAACTAGCGTGTTGGATGGGTATACCTTTGATGAATCATCATAAGATGAGGATGCAACAACTAATGATGACCCTATGTTCCAACCAGCCAACGTTGGGGATCCAACATCTTTCACTATGCATGATACTTATAATTAAGGTAGTTCAAGTAGGATAGCACCTACGCATGATGAGGATTCAACACCATATCTCATTTATGATGTGATGATGAGGAGGACATGATTGCACCTCGACAGGGTTTGGAGGACCAATTATTGGTCAAGGAGGAGCAGATTGTACAAGTGTCGAGAAGCGTAGATGGTACTCATAAATTTATTGAAGATCTTATGTTGAAATCTCATATGGAGGAGAGACAAAAAGGAGTTGCAGATGGGATCACTAGTTCTCCATTACGCATCATCAAAGAAGCACTAGAATAGATTAAATCTGATCACTTGCAGTTTTTCATGGATAGGGACCATGCCCTTAAGTTTGTTGAAGACAAGGAAAAGGAGATTGATGAGCTTTGTCACTAGCTTATTATGGCACACTCCTCATTGTTGACAGCAACAAAGACTTCATCATCTTTGGTGGAAGTGGCACAGGAGAGCATGAGTGTGTAACATCCCCATTATAATCCACAGTTTGATTAATGATTATGTACATATAATACATGGCTATGTCCAAGCAATGTAATAGGAAAATTGTATTTCAATGTTTTAATAATAAAATGTGATGCCAGCTACTAAGGGGACAAGAAAAATAGATGGGGGTTGAATTAACCCAGAAGAGAGGGGAGTGTTTAGGATAATGGCCAAGAGGGGTCCAAAGGGGGGATTACCCATGTTTATGGATTTAACCTATTTTCCTAAATCTGCTATTGTATATGAACCTTCCCATTTTTATTTGAGTGTTTCCAAAGCCAATTATTGAATACATGTAAGAGGGTGGGTGTGAGTGGTCACATACTAAATTTATTGGGCACATGGGGGTTGATTTCAATCAATTTGGGGAAGAGTGTGAGTAAAGAAAGGCAAGAAAAAGAGAGGAATTTTGTATGGGTTGAGATAGAAGTAATAGTAGCTCGAATAGTTTGGACAAGAAGTCAAGTTTGTGCATGGAAGGGGGGCATAGAGAAGAAAAGAGAGATTGTAGTTGGTGTGGCCATAGGAGGGAGAATTCTGGTGCATAATTGGAGCAAAATGGACCTAGAGAAATTAAGAGCCTAGTTCTCAAGCCGGAAGAGTGAACTCTTGTGTGAGTCGCACTGAAAATGAAAGTGGTAGTTGTTGGTTTTCTCGTAGTTTTCCTAGTAGAAATTTCCCTTGAATTCATAGATGAGATATTCCTAGCTACATGTGCCAGAGAGACCCTGATAAATGAATTGCACATTACTTGGGTTATCCCTGATAAATAGACGGTACATCCCTTGGGTTAACCCTGATAAACTGATGGTTCATCCCTAATAAATGGATGGCACATCCCTTGGGTTATCCTTGATAAATGAATGGTGCATTCCTTGGGTTGGGCAGGTCAAGAGGAAGAGAGTTGGTGGAAAAGTCAGGATAGTTGTAGGAAAACATCAGTTGGGTTGAGAGATTTATGAGTTGTGAGTGGACTTTGAGATACCAACCTATTTTGTGGATTGCTAGCCTAATATTGGGGGTGACTGGTTGTTGAGATTTGGAATAGTCAGTCTATGGTTTGGTGGAATGTCCATCCCAAGAAGTTGGTTGCACGATTCTTGTTTAAGATATATGTTTAATCTTGTATTGAGTTATTTACATGTGTTATTGTTGTGCATGAACTCTGTGTGAATGAGAATGAATTATATGTTGTTGTAATGAACAATTTAGTTGTATCTCCTATTGATTATTAGCATGCTTTAGATGCATATGTTTTATGGTTATTGATGTAGCTAAATATTTTGTAAATTGTAGTAGGTTATGGGAAAATGAATAACAAAAAAGAATGGCTTTAATTAGTAGAAGTTTTTTGTTATGTGTATTCCACACATATTGTTGCCTAGATGGAGGTTAGGTACATTACTAAAATGGTATCAGAGCTGATAAATAGAAAGTTTTAGCTGACGTGACCCAACCATGGTGGTTGGGTATGTTACAAAGTGGTATTAGAGGCCAGTTTTCAACACTGAGCCTCAATGGGCCAATTAGTGGAACACAGAACTGAAAATTATAGACTATGCAGGGAAATTGTTTGGCGTAATGCTGAAAAAAGGATGTCTAAAATTCGTTGTTGAAATTATGACAGTAATATTGAGAGAAATTTCACGGGTAATGTGACGAATTGAACCCCTTTGGAAATTTCAAAAATAGGAAAATCAGAAAATTTTGGGTATTTTTCAGTATGATGACATCGTCATGGCATGGATTCCATGTGTTAGTCGAAGTGATAGAAAAAATATGTATGCTTACACAGTGGAAGGTACACGTTGGACATGATTACAATTGGCAGGTGATGTGGATCCATGTGGCAGACCAACTGTCAGTCCCACGAGATTGCGGTAATATCTTGGAAATTTGTTTAAGATTCTGTGAGTCTGTAAGTCCATGAATCAACGAGTTCGCAAAGGTAAAAACGACTAAGTGTTGGACTTATTATGAGTCCATGAGTCTATGATTTTGTGAGTCCACGAGTCCACAAATTTAGAAAAATGGATAAGTGTTGGGACTTATTATGAGTCCGTGAGTCCATGAGTCTGTGATTCTATGAGTCTGCAAAGGTAAAAACAACTAAGTGTTGGACTTATTATGAGTCTGTGAGTCCGTGATTATGAAAATTTATAAAAATGGCTAAGTGTTGGGACTTATTATGAGTTTGTGAGTCTATGATTCTGCGAGTCTGCAAAGGTAAAAATGGCTAAGTGTTGGACTTATTATGAGTCTGTGAGTCTGCGAGTCCGCGTGTCTGCAAAGTTAGAAAAATGGCTAAGTGTTGGGACTTATTATGAGTTTATGATTCCATGAGTCCACGAGTTCACAAAGGTAAAAAAAACTAAGTGTTGTACTTATTATGAGCCCGTGAGTCCGTGAGTCCATGAGTGCGCAAAGTTGGAAAAATGGCTAAGTGTTGGACTTATTATGAGTGTGTGAGTCTGTGAGTCCGCAAGTTTGTAAAGTTAGAAAATAATCTAACTGTTGATACTTTTCAGACGGACTTATGAAAGGAATAATTATTCTTTCGTGAGTCCACAAGTCTGTGAGTCCATGAGTCCATGAGTCTGGAAAGAAGTGCAAGAATGGTTATGTGTTGAGACTTTTCAAACGAACTTATGAAAGGAAGAATTATGCTTTAGCGAGTCTACAAGTCTGCGAGTCCATGAGTCCATGAGTCTAAATAGATGGAAAGATTATCTAACTGTTAAAAATTTTTGGGCAAACTCATGAAAGAAATAATTCTAATACATTATGGGAACACGATTGTATGTAATTTCATGGATCTTGTTAATTATTTTAGCCTAAAATATTTTGTTGGCTGCAAAGTTTGCAGAATTAGAGGTACAAAAAGAAACTTAGTTATTATATGATAACTAAAGTCATGTAAGATGCTCAAGGGTCTTACATCCACGGGGAAGAGTTCATAGGTCTGCATATCATCATGGGGAACGCTGAGATAGAGTCAAATGGAAGAAGATATAGGAAAGAGCATGTCACTATGAGAAGTCTGCATAGGGAAGTGAAAATATATAGGGTTAATAATGAAAGGATTATGAAGGGTCAGGAAGAGATACTTCAGAGCTTGAACATGTTGCATAAACAAGCTAACAAATAATCTGTCACTAAGCAAGAAGCTAGTGTTAGACGAGTATCAACAACTAGATCCCACAACAAAAGGGATGATCATGAAAATGATAGGTAGTCAAGAAGCATGAGCAGGCTCGATCATTCTCCAAGGAAGTCCACTAGAAGAACTCATGTAAGTTCAGGACCAGGAAGCATCCCAAGTGTGTCTCATGTTCGAAGGCCAAGAAAAAGGCATGAGGTAGACATATTGCAATGTTCACATCCCACATGTGAACTAGGTACTCGAGTAATCTCAATTGGGCCCTCATACCCTGGATTTTGAATAATTTCAACAGTCCACACTACCGGAGGACCATTACCATTCCTGGGTCATTCCCGACAAAGTAGTCTTCCTCCTCGTGCTCTCTCTCGCACCATTCCAACTTTTTTACCATTCATCTTAAAAAACTTTTTGAACTGCGCACGTCGCAGGGTTGTGCATCAATACAGTGTGGAGTCATCGTAGGCTAGCTACAAGGTCTCCTATGACGACCTTAGATCGTCGCAGGGCCCGATATAGGATGCCTGCGATGACCTCCACGCATAGGTACCCTCAAAAACTTAACTCAAATGTTTAGTTTTAACCAATGAAACACAAATTTTTATCCATGGAAAGTTGAAAGAGATGAAAATTTCTTGTTATATGGAGATTGTTCGTCGAGTGATCAGTAGTGCCCTATGAAATATGCAGTGGAAAATTGAGGTAAATAAGGGGTTTTAGACCAAGGTTTGGGTGAAATGACAAATGGAATAGTGAAATGAAGTTTTTACCCATTTTTATTGAATTTTTCACTTTTTTCATTTGTATTTTTATATTATTTTATATATTTTACTTAAACCCTAAAGTCCTAATGACTTTGCAAGTGCTGATTTTTTTCAGATGAAAATTCTAGGAGTGAAAACATTGGAACAAGGATTCATTTTTTGGTATGTTTTTATACATTTTTCGCATGTACATATTCATTTAGGGTTTTTCAGGAAAAACTATGATCTTCGCTTCTATTCTTTCTCGTGCTCGTTAATCAAGGAGAATCTAACTGAGTATATTTTTATCACTTTTTCAGACTCGTAATGGTAACATGGAAAACAAAGCCTATGGAGTATCCTTTAAGCTCTTTTCATGCTCCATAAAACCGAAAAGATTGTCGAACGACCTTGTTCTTTTCACGCTCGTAAACATATTTGAAGAAAATATTTTATGAGTGGTAGTTATCACTTTTTCAGTCTCATCAAATTAATTTATGAAAAAACAACTGATGGAGTTTTCTTTAAGTGTTTTTCAGACTCTCTAAACATGAAAAACCCCTGATTTTTCTCTCTTTGGACTCGTTAAACAAGCATCGAAAGAACCATATGGGACCAAATCACTCCTTCTTAGGGTTCATTAAACATACTCTGAGGGACTTGTTCGAAGGATGAGCTTACATCAACAAGCATATGTTATCCTCCTTAAGCTTGCGTAAAAATAAAGAGGTACTCGCCAAAAATGGTGGGGGAAGATTGGGAAAGAAATGTGTCTTTGTATTTTTGTTAATGGCAGTAATAGTCTCTCTTGAACATGACAACCCCCTTCGTCATTGTATCTAGGTTGGGAAATCCACTTGTCTCTCATTTGACCATCTGCATGTCCATATGTCAGGTCCTCCTTGATTCAATGTTTCCAAGACTATTGTCATGTCGTTCATATGTTCAAAAGAAGTCCAACCTAAACAAGCCTTCTATTGAGTTGGCCATCTGGATTTATAAATTTTCTACCATGTTGGCCTTCCCTGAGTCAGTTTCAAATCACTTTTTGCTTTGATCCACTTCAAATATGTTACTTATTTCATGTCATTGATGGGGGATACATTAAGGCCCTCCTGTGATGAGTCTTTTCCTGTCGAATTCAAATCATTATCCAGGAACAAGACTTAGAAATTATTTAGTACCTTAGATCTTGCATGCCTCAATGGCAGGTCTCTTCACTTTCAACAGTGGATTACATCATTGACCCCTGATTGGGAGATTCCATCTAGTGTTCGACTTCAACTCATTTATTCACATTCATTGGATTGTAGTAGGGTACCTTGGGATTCATTGACATCAATGGTGATTTCCCTCGCACTTGTTAACAGTTCTCATCATTGACAGGTAATCAAGTGGTTTCTACCATGTTCAACTTCAGCACCTGTAATCACATGGCTAGATTCATACTTAAGAACGATGGAAATGAGGACCCCGAATCACACCATTATTATCCAGGTTGCGACGGGGTGTTCATGATTTATATTGACACATAGATCCATTGTGTATGTCTCATGGCTATGTTCGAATTTGAGTCATTTTAGAACATAGATCCACAGTGTATTCCTGGTGGCTATACTGATTCACAATGACATGGATCCACAGTGTATATTTAGTGGCCATGACTCACTTGACATTTTGTAATCTGGGTATGGGAATGCCTATCTCAGACGATGGTATATTATTATGTTGATGCTTGATTGTTTGCAGGTTCCCAATCGGTGTGTTCCTTATTTTCAACACACACATTCTAAAAATTATTTCAGCTGTCATGATTCCCAACTTCATACTTTGGGGGGAATTCTATTACACATTATTTTGGTCACCCCAGTGATCTACTGATAACATGTGTTCATGTTCCCATGAAAAGATAAAAAGAGCCTTTCTCCATGACGAAAGTAACTGACTTTCTCTTCTAAAAACCCCTATTAAGGAAGGTCTTTGCAGGCTGCACTATACATAGGGTGCAATGATGCCTGATCGTCTCCCTTTTCTATAAATATGGGATGCGATGTCTTCGCAGGCTGCTCTATAACTAGGGCTTGACAATGTCAAAATACTAAGAAAAGGTCAAGTTTCACAAAAGTTCTAGAATGGGATCTTCTAGAAGATGAGGTGGCATTTGTATGGTTGGGATATTACTCGCTACTCTGATTTGGTGGCATCATCCTAATCTCTTCAACCATCTCTCTTTCCCCTATATAAAGAGGGATTTCTCATGGAAAAGGATAAGGTTAATGAAGGTTGAATAGGCTAAGAATTGGATGAGGAGTTCTACTTCAATTCATACTTGAGGGCTTCATTTCAGTTCATCAAGTCATTTTAGATCTTATTCATTAAAGGTTGGAGAAAAGGGTCATCGAGGGGGGACCTTGCGACATCAGGGCTTTGGTTGTAATCTCCACTTTCATTTTAATATGATGCAACAATATGTTTCTTTCTCATAAAACTTGTTTTGTTTTATTGTATGATTCCTTGATCACATACATAGGTTCTGGTTTAGTATATTATATTGCTTTCACTTTCATTGGCTTGTGTTCCCTTGCAGTTTCAATATCACAGGAGCATCGGCGTGGAGCTAGGATGACAACGGAAAGAGAAAGCAATATTTAAATGGTATGTTTCCCATCTCTTGTTAAATAGTAAACGCAATGGTTAGATCTTAGGGAAAGTGTCATATTTTGTTCTGTTTTGTTCTATATCTAGGTGGATCTAGGAAGATCTATTTATGTCTTCATTCACCGATAAGTCCCACGACAATATCCTACCATTACCTTTAAAGGAGAAGGAGCAAGGAACTTTCTCAAGAATAAAAATAATGGATTGGATCTTTTCCAAGAATATTTAGAGGATCTTGCGACAATGTCAGTTGATATATCAAGAATTCAGGTTAGTTTATTGAAGAACCCTTATCGATAAATTGCATGGATTTTCACTAGAAATACTAGTCAAGAATCCATGACAACCATTCCTTGGTTGGCCCTATATCTTATATTTTACAATTCATGAAAAACTTGTCTTTGATTTGGGAATCATCTATGTTGAAATTTCTTCATAACTTTCAAATTTCAAGAAAGAAAAGAAGTTTTATATGGATTTTTTCTTAATATTTTCTATTAATTATTTCCATGTCTTTAAGGGTTTGACTATCGGGAAAAGGTTAGATTGAAAAATTGATTCTGTAACTATGTGGTATCAGGCTCTATGGAGAAAAAAAGCTACTTATTACATTTATGAAGTATACAATGAATTCATGATTGTTTTCCATAAAATTATTTTTGGATAAAATACAACCAAACTGTCATTAGAAGCAACAACCTTTCTGAACAAAAGGAGGACTATAGAAAAATGGAAAATTATAATGTGATCAGAATTTTTCATTTCTGTGAAACTCCTTTCTTTCAGTTATGTTTCAGACAAAATATTCATCATTGAAGTTGCTAGGCAATACATTTTTTTATTGCACTTTTTCAATGAGAAAAGAAAGAGGTAATTTATGCCATTTCCATGGAAAATCGGAGAGATAATATTAAGAGATATTAGAAAATTGATGAATACTCAACTGACCTTAATCAGTTCAATATGAAGTATGCAGAAAAAATCAGGGGCTTTGACCCAAGTCATATCTTTCTTGATCGTATGACATCAATAGGATTCAAAAATGTGTTTGCTAATACACTTATGTTTGAAGAAGAAGAAGGTAGTACCCATGATGTTCCATTGTAATCTATTGATGATATTGAAACCATGGTAAGCTTGACATTCCAATATAAACAAAGAGGCAAAGGTTCAAATGAAAAAGGTACTCAATCTTCTGTAAATTTACAAAAAAACATTCTACCCAAAAATAGTCTTAAGAAACAACATCGTAGTATAAAAAGGTTTCAAAGAGTGATTCGGGTGGTGGGGGTGATAAAATAACTCCACAAGGAAAAATTTAAAATCCCCATAAGCTCCAAGTAAAGAGGAAAAAACCAATTCTCAACGAGAAGAAGTAGAGAAACCTATATCTGAAAATGATATATCTCTTGAGGACATGGAACTGGAGGTTGATATTGCAAATATTCATTTCCCTGATGAAGAACTGAGCTTGCAGGAAAGTCAACAAGTTTCAACTGGACTCTCTACACAAGAAGAAGGGTCATTTGCCATACAAAATGCTTTATTTGACAAAAAGTCTAGAAAGTTAATATTTGAAGGGTTTGACCCGAAAAATAAAAAGGGAAAATATCATTGTGAGTATGATCTCAACAAATTACTTCCATCTAGAATTGCTAAGATACACAAGATAATAGGGGATGCTTTAGATGTTTCAATTGATGATATGGAGGTAAAAAATGCAAAACTAAAGAAAAGAATTAAAGAGTTGGAATACACTTTGATGCCCTCTCTTATATTTGCAATTCCACTGACTACTTTGCAACCGACAATACTAGATTTAAAATTGAAAGGAACATCAATCTTATTAGTTGTTGTCAGAAATTTTGTTGAATAAAACATTAAAAAGAGAATGTCTCTTATTATGGAAGCATGGAATGTTGGAAGTGACATCATTTATTTTTGCTCTAAATTAAATACTTTTAAATATTTCCTCCAAAGTGACTATGAACATGAAGAAGGGTTTTATAAATATGTAGTCACTACATTTACTTTCAAGGTTTCAAATATGACTGAAATGAAAACAAAATAAGAAGATGTGCCTTATCCTGCTCGGATAAAACAACTAAAGGCATGCTAGATTAAGAAGATAAATATTCTAAAAGATATTTTGGAAGAACGTGATTTTGTGGTTACTAAAAAGGAGGGATTGTACAAAAGATTAATTTAAATAGACTTAGTTGGAATGAAAAGATAAGTAAAGGACCCTAAATTAATTCTAAATTATATATTTATGACAAGAGAGTGATTTTAGGAAGAAGTGGAAATATTGAAGGGTTTGTCAACCGGAAAATTGAATAGTGTCATTGGATATAATGAAAATGAAGTTGAAATGGTTGGTGAACTATGCAAACAAAAATTAAGATATTGAGTATGTTCTTCGCCAACTCTTATTTGACTTAAGAGACTTGGAGAGCATACTATTTGGTATAAAAATTAGACATGAAATAAATGTAACCCCAATGAAAAATTATATAGAAGAGTGGTTAAAGAAATCCTTAATCAAGATTACAAACGAAAATCAAGAGGGAGAAGTTAGTACCATCCATGGAACCATCATCAAAGAAAATATAAGGGCATCAACATCACATAAATGAGCCATGATATTCCATGAAAGTAAGTCTACGTTGATCACATCCTCTTCTTCCCTTTCAGAATTCATCCAATTATATTTTGTCTTTCTTGAGAAGAATATAACTGAATTGTGATTGCATCCTTTATCTTCTTTTCAGGTCCTATTGTTCATATCTTGTTCCATCCTTACTCATTATTCTCTCATCTTTTCATGTACATATATTTTGTTCCACAAGAGCCCCAATCCCAATACATCTATGGATAAATGCCTTTAATTTTCTAAGACTCTAAAAGACCATATTATTTTTTGAGAAAATCCCATAGAATTGTTTCAGGGTTAATTTTAATTGTATCATGTAACTTTGAGCTCTTGAGTATGAGATATTTAAAATTAACTTAGCAATTCTATTTTTTATTTTAACGGAAATACTCTTTTAAAGGTCTCTTATTTGTGGGCCACGTGTTCGTTTTCCTTTGAATGTGATCAAAAATATTTTTTAAAAAAGAATTGTGATGGATGCAAGGATCATTTGATTATATTCTATAATCTGTTATTTATTTTATTTTTCTGCAATTATTGTGAACAAATTTTCTTGTTCCAATTCATAGGAATCCTTAGTGTGTATATTTTTGTCATGTCCCCATATTTTAATTCCTCATTTTTGTAGTAGAAGGGACTCACGTGGCTTGTCAGTGGAGAAATATGAGTGACAAGGGGGTCATTTAATGTCACTTATTTAGGAGATATTATATTATTAAAGTAACATTAGAGAAAGTAAAGTAACTTTCGATTAATATGTTACTTAATTATTATTAAAGTGACTTTTAATCCTAAAGTGAAAATTGGATGGAAAATAAGGGTTACATTTGATTTGGTCAAAAAGGGGAAATATCAAGGAGGATTGATGGAGTCCAAAAGGTGAAGTTCTAGAAGGCATGGAGGAAGGATCTAGAAGGGGTTGGAAAAGTATAAAGCGAGGGTAACCCCTCACTTCTTATTATTACAATTTGATATCTTATTGAGTGCTCTTGTAGATAACATTTTCATAGGGATTTTAGGAAAAACCCTTCCACTATTGGTTTTGTTTTGGTGGTGCAATATCCACCCTAACTAGACAAGAGGGGAATTCATCTAGGATTTCCATTGGAGCTAGACAAGAAGGAGGATCATCCATACAGGGTCTTCATTGGAGATTCACTTGGGAGTTTGGCCTACTATTAGAGGTATATCAAAGTGCGGAAGAGGGTTACATAGTTTCCTAGAAACAACTGAGCCTAGACATCTGTGGATTTTGAAGGGTTTCAGAGAACCGGGTCAAAGGCACCCCCGCAGGTCAAGTAGCAGGTGTCCCACGAGGCCCTCATTTTTTTCCCAACTTTGTCATGTGAGGCATCGTTGGATATCTAACTTTGTCAAGCAAGGATCTCTACAGTATCACAGAGATGCACCAGGTGTGGGCAGTCAATTGGTTGTACGGCTGAGTAGAGGCGTCAAGGAGGAAGATCATAGAAGTGTTGCATATTTGGGAGGGTTTCCAGCCATGTTCAGGTTTGTAATATAGAAACATCATATTCAATAGAGACATTGGCACCATTATACCAAGTTTTGATTGTTATGTGTGTTCTTAGGAGATTGTTCCATCTACATATCAACCATTAGTTATTATCGTGAGAGTATATTGTATTGTTGTTCACCACTCATAATAAAATGTCATCATTGTCTCTTATTTCTTATTCTTATGTGGTCTGTAATGTGTTTGATGAAAATTTCATTGGAGAAACACTAACAAACTGTTAATGAAGATATAAAACATATGAGTACAAAGCGTTTCACAGAATTACTCAACTAGAAACAATATTTTGGACATCAAACCTTTATTTCCCAAACATACTTACATTGGGGATATTACAATGGTATCAGATCTGGTAATGTTTTCATCTTGTGTGGATAAGAAAATATGAAGACCAATAAGGAATCCATAGAAAAATATCAGAAGGAACTAACATCATTTTTAAAGTACCTAATATTGTGTTCGTTAAATGAAAAGCGCATAGCCTACTACGACGAGTATGAGAAGTTTAGTGAGGAGATCCAATATTCTATGTCAATAGAGGATTACATTGACATAAATAGTGGGAAGGAGCATAGAGATCAGACTAAGACCTATTTGAAAGCGACCGAGTAGAAATCAAAAGGAAATGATCTTGAAAAACAAGTGGAGGAGCATGCATCTACCCATTAGGAGAATCTGTGCATAGAGGAAGACCAAATAGTAGCCTATGAGACATCATTAGAATTAACTGATGAGATCGGGGAAACTAGTGTGTTGGATGGGTATACCTTTGATGAATCATCAGAAGATGAGGATGCAACAACTAATGATGACCCTATGTTCCAACCAGCCAACGTTGGGGATCCAACATCTTTCACTATGCATGATACTTATAATTAAGGTAGTTCAACCAGGATAACACCTAAGCTTGATGAGGATTCAACACCATATCTCATTTATGATGTGATGATGAGGAGGACATGATTGCACCTCGACATGGTTTGGATGACCAATTATTGGTCAAGGAAGAGAAGATTGTACAAATGTTGAGAAGGGAAAATGGTACTCATAAATTTATTGAAGATCTTATGTTGAAATCTCATATGAAGGAGAGACAAAAAGGAGTTGCAGAAGGCATCACTAGTTCACAATTACGCATCATCAAAGAAGCACTAGAATAGATGAAATCTGATCACTTGCAGTTTTTCATGGATAGGGACCATGCTCTTAAGTTTGTTGAAGACAAGGAAAAGGAGATTGATGAGCTTTGTCACTAGCTTATTATGACACACTCCTCATCATTGACAGAAGAAAAGACTTCATCATCTTTGGTGGCAGTGACACAGGAGAGCATGAGTGTGTAACATCCCCATTATAATCTGCAGTTTGATTCATGCTTATGTAGATATAATATATGGCTACGCCCAAGAGATGTAAGGAAAATTGTATTTCAATGTTTTAATAATAAAATGTGATGTCAGCTGCTAAGGGGACAAGAAAAATAGATGGGGGTTGAATTAACCCACAAGAGAGGGGAGTGTCTAGAATAATGGCCAAGAGGGGTCCAAGGGGGGGATTACCCATGTTTATGGATTTAACTCGTTTTCCTAAATCTTATATTGTATTTGAACCTTCCCATTTCTGATTGAGTGTTTCCAAAGCCAATCATTGAATACATGTAAGAGGGTGGGTGTGAGTGGTCACATCCTGAAGTTATTGGGCACATGGGGGTTGATTACAATCGTCTTGGGGAAGAGTGTGAGTCGAGAAAGGCAAGAAAAAGAGAGGAATTTTATATGGGTTGAGATAGAATTAATAGCAGTTTGAATAGTTTGGGAAAGAAGTCAAGTTTGTGCATGGAAGGGAGACAAAGGGAAGAAAAGAGAGCTTGTAGTTGGTGCGGCCATAGGAGGGAGAATTTTGGTGCATAATTGGAGCAAATTGGACCTAGAGAACTGAAGAGCCTGGTTTTCAAGACGAAAGAGTGAACTCCTGTGTGATTTGCACTGAAACAACAAGTGGTTGTTGTTGGTTGTTTTCCTAGTAGCAATTTCCCTTGAATTCCTAGCTGAGAGATTCCTAGCTACATGTGCCAGAGAGACCCTGATAAATGAATTGGACATTCCTTGGGTTATCCCTGATAAACAGATGGTACATCCCTTGCATTAACCCTGATAAACGGATGGTTCATCCCTAATAAGTGGATGGTACATCCCTTGGGTTATCCTTGATAAATGAATGGTGCATTCCTTGGTTTGGGTGGGTCAAGAGGAAGAGAGTTGGTGGAAAAGTCAGGATAGTTGTAGGAAAACATCAGTTAGGTTGAGAGATTTATGAGTTGTGAGTGGACTTGGAGATACCAACCTATTTTGTGGATTGCTAGCCTCATCTTGGGGGTGATTGGTTGTTGAGATTTGGAACAGTCAGTCTACGGTTGGGTGGAACGTCTGTCCCAAGCAGCCGATAGCATGATTCTTGTTTAAGATAAGTGTTTAATCTTGTACTGAGTTATTTACATGTGTTATTGTTGTGCATGAACTCTGTGTGAATGATAATGACTTATATGTTGTTGTAATGAACAGTTTAGTTGTATCTCCTATTGATTATTAGCATGCTTCAAATGAATATGTTTTATGGTTATTGATGTAGCTAAATATTTTATAAATTGTAGTAGGCTATGGGAAAATGAATAACAACAAAAGAATGGTTGTAATTAGCAGAAGGTTTGTGTTATGTGTATTCCACACATATTGTTACCTAGATGGAGGCTAGGTACGTTACTAAAATGGTATCAGAGATGATAAAGATAAATATTTAGCTGACATGACCAAACCATGGTGGTTGGGTATGTTACAAAGTGGTATTAGAGCCCAGTTTTCAACACTGAGCCTCGATGGGCCAATTAGTGGAACACAGAAGTGAAACTTATAGACTATGCACAAAAATTGTTTAATGTAATGCCGAAAAAAGGATGTCTAAAATTCGTTGTTGAAATTACAGCAGTAATATTGAGAGAAATTTCATGGGTAATGTGACGAATTGAACCCCTTTGGAAATTTCAAAAATAGGAAAATCAGAAAAATTTGGTTATTTTTCTGTATGATGACATCGTCATGGCATGGATTCCATGTGTTAGCCGATGTGATAGAATAAATATGTGTGCTTCCACGGTGGAAGGTACATGTTGGACATGATTACCGTTGGAAGGTGATGTGGAGCCATGTGGCAGACCAACTGTCAGTCCCACGAGATTGCAGTAAGATCTTGGCAATTTTTTTAAGAGTCTATGAGTTTGTAAGTCCATGAATCTATGAGTTCGCAAAGGTAAAAATGGATAAGTGTTGGACTTATTATGAGTCCATGAGTCTGTGATTTTGCGAGTCTACGAGTCCGCAAAGTTAGAAAAATAGATAAGTTTTGGGACTTATTATGAGTCTGTGAGTCTGTGAGTCTGTGAGTATGCAAAGGTAAAAACAACCAAGTGTTGGACTTATTATGAGTCCATGAGTCTGGGATTCTGAAAAGTTATAAAAATGGCTAAGTGTTAGGACTTATTATGAGTTTGTGATTCTGTGATTCTGCGAGTCTGCAAAGGTAAAAACGACTAAGTATTGGACTTATTATGAGTCTGTGAGTCCGCAAGTCCACGTGTCTGCAAAGTTAGAAAAATGGCTAAGTGTTGGGACTTATTATCATTCTATGATTCCATGAGTCTGTGATTTCAAAAAGGTAAAAATGACGAAGTGTTGAACTTATTATGAGCCTGTGTATCTATGAGTCTGCGAGTGCACAAAGTTGGAAAAATGGCTAAGTGTTGGAGTTATTCTGAGTCCGTGAGTCTGCAAGTCTATAAAGTTAGAAAATAATCTAAGTGTTGATACTTTTCAAACGAACTTATGAAAGGAATAATGATTCTTTCATGAGTCCACAAGTCCGTGAGTCCATGATTCCACGAGTCTGCAAAGAAGTGGAAGACTGGTTGAGTGTTGAGACTTTTCGAACGAACTTATGAAAGGAAGAATTATGCTTTAGTGAGTCTGCAAGTTTGTGAGTCCATGAGTCCAAATAGATGGAAAGATAATCTAACTGTTAAAAAAATTTGGGCGAACTCATGAAAGAAAAAATTCTTATACATTATGGGAACACAATTGTACGTAATTTCATGGATCTTGTTAATTATTTTAGCCTAAAACATTTTGTTGGCTCCAAAGTTTGCAGAATTAGAGGTACAGAAAGAAAATTAGTTCTTATATGAGAACTAAAGTCATGTAATATGCTCAAGGGTCTTACATCCATGGGGAAGAGTTCATAGGTCTGCATATCATCATGGGGAATGCTGAGATAGAGTCAAATGGAAGAAGATATAGGAAAGAGCATGTCACTATGAGAAGTCTGCATAGGGAAGTGGAAATATATAGGGCTGATAATGAAAGGATTATGAAGGGTCAGGAAGAGATACTTCAAAGCTTGAACATGTTGCATAAGGAAGTTAACAAAGATTCAAGCACCAATCAAGAAGCTAGTGCTAGACGAGTATCAACAACTAGATCCCACAACAAAAGGGATGATCATGGAAATGATAGGTAGTCAATAAGCATGAGCAGGCTCGATCATTATCCAAGGATGTCCAATAGAAGAACTCATGTAAGTTCGGGACCAAGAAGCATCCCAAGTGTGTCTCATGTTCAGAGGCCAAGAAGAAGGCATGAGGTAGACATCTTGCAACATTCACATCCCACATGTGAACTAGGTACTTGATTAATCTCAGTTGGGCCCTCATACCCTGGGTTTTAAAGAATTTCAATAGTCCACACTACCGAAGGGCCATTATCGTTCCTGGGTCATTCCCGACAAAGTAGTCTTCCTCCTTGTGCTCTCTTTCACGTCATTCCAACAGTTTTACAATGGAAAACCTACAATGGAACAATAAAGAGAGATTATCATCTTTATCTTCATCCCTGGAGATTTTTTATTGGCAAATTCATCTTAAAAAAAAAATTGAACTGTGCACGTCGTAGGGTTGAGCATCAATACAATGTGGAGTCGTCACAGGCTAGCTACAGGGTCTCCTGCGACGACCCTATATCGTCGCAGGGACCGATATAGGGTGTGTGCGATGACCTCCGCGCATAAGTACCCTAAACAAATTAACTCAAAAGTTTAATTTTAACCAATGAAAAAAAAAATTGATCCATGGAAAGTTGAAAGAGATGAAAATTACATGTTCTGTGGAGACCATTTGTCGAATGATCAGTTGTGATCTATGCAATTTGTAGTGGAAAATCGAGGCAAATAGGGGGTTTTAAACCAAGGTTTGGGTGAAATGGCAAATGGAATAGTGAAATCAAGTTTTTACCCATTTTTATTGAATTTTTCACTTTTTTCATTTGTATTTTTATATTATTTTATATATTTTACTTAAACCCTAAAGCCCTAATGACTTTGCGAGTGTTGATTTTATGCAGATGAAAATTCTAGGAGTGAAAACATTGGAACAAGGATTCGTTTTTTGGTATGTTTTTATACATTTTTCGCGTGTACATATCCTTTTAGGGTTTTTTCAAGAAAAACTTTGAGCTTAGCTTTTGTTCTTTCTCGTGCTCGTTAATTAATGAGAATGTAATCGAGTGTACTTTTATCTCTTTTTCGGACTCGTAACGGTAACACAGAAAACAAATCCTATGGAGTATCCTTTTGAGCTCTTTTCATGCTCCATAAAATCGAAAATATTGTCGAGCGACCTTGTTCTTTTAACGCTCGTAAAAGTATTTGAAGAAAACATTTGATGAGTGGTGGGTTATCAATTTTTCAGTCTCATCGAATTAATTTACAAAAAAGGAACTGATGGAGTTTTCTTTAAGTGTTTTTCAGACACTCTAAACATGAAAAACCCCTGAGTTTTCTCTCTTTGGACTCGTTAAACAAGCATCGAAAGACCCATATGGGACCGAACCACTCCTTCTTAGGGTTTGTTAAACATACTCTGAGGGACTCATCCGAAGGATGAGATTACATCAACAAGCATATGTTATCATCCTCAAGCTCGTGTAAAAATAAAGAGGTACTCGCCATAAATGGTGGGGGAAATTGGGAAAGAAATGCGTCTTCGTATTTGTGTTAATGACAGTAATAGTCGCTCTTGAACATGACACCCCCCTTCATCATTGTATCCAGGTTGGGAAATCCATTTGTCTCTCATTTGACCATCTGCATGTCCATATGTCGGGCCCTTCTATAGTCAATGTTTCCAAGACTATTGTCTTGTTGTTCATAAGTTCAAGAGAAATCCAACCGAAACAAGCCTTCTATTGAGTCGACCCTCTGTAGTTATAAATTGTCTACCATGTCGGTCTTCCCTGAGTCAGATTCAAATCACTTTGTGCTCTGATCCACTTCAAATATGTTACTTATTTCATGTCATTGATGGGGGATACATTAAGGCCCTCCTATGACGAGTCTTTTCCTGTCAAATTCAAATCATTATCCAGGAACAAGACTTAGAAATCATTTAGTACCTTAGAGATTGCATGCCTCAATGGCAGGTCTCTTCTCTTTCAACAGTGGATTCACATAATTGACCCCTAATTGGGATATTCCATCGAGTGTTCGAGTCAACTCATTTATTCACATTCATTGGATTGTACTAGGGTACCTTGGGATTCATTGACATCAATGGTGATTTCAATCGCACTTGTTAATGGTTCTCATCATTGACCGATAATCAAGTGGTTTCTACCATGTTTGACTTCAACACCTGTAATCACATGGCTAGATTCATACTCAAGAACGATGGAAATGAAGACCCTGAATCACACCATTCTGATCCAGGTTGTGACGGGGTGTTCATGATTTATATTGACACATAGATCCACTGTGTATGTCTCATGGCTATGTTCGAATTTGAGTCATTTTAGAACATAGATCCATAGTGTATTCCTGGTGGCTATGTCGATTCACAATGACATAGATCCATAGTGTATATTTAGTGGCCATGACTCACTTGAAATTTTGTAATCTGGATATGGGAATGCCTATCTTAGATGATGGTATATTATTATGTTGATTCTTGATTGTTTGAAGGTTCCCAATTGGTGTGCTCCTTATTTCTGACACACACATTCTACAAAGTATTTTAGCTGTCACGATTTCCAACTTCATACTTTGGGGGGCATTATGTTACACATTATTTTGGTCACCCCAGTGATCTACTGATAACATGTGTTCATGTTCCCATGAAAAGATAAAAAGATCCTTTCTCCATGAGGAAAGTAGCTGGCTTTCTCTTCTCAAGAACCCTATTAAAGAAGGTCATCGCAGGCTCCACTATAAACAAAGTGCGACGATGCTTGATCGTCACCCTCTGCTATAAATATGGAATGCGACGTCTCCGTGGGATTCTCTATATCTAGGGTGCGACGATGTCAAAAGACTAAGAAAAGGTCAAGGTTCACAAAAGTTCTAGAAGGGGATATTATAGAAGATGAGATGGCATATGTATGGTTGGGATCTTACTCGCTTCTCTGATTTGGTGGGATCATCCTAATATCTTCAACCATCTCTCTTTCCCCTGTATAAAGAGGGATTTCTCATGGAAAAGGATAAGTTTAATGAAGGTTGAATAGGATAAGAATTGGATGAGGAATTCTACTTCAGTTCATACTTGAGGGCTTCATTTCAGTTCATCAAGTCATTGTAGATCTTCTTCATTCAAGGTTGGAGCAAGTGTGTGTGTTGGAGCAAAGGGTCATCAAGAGGGGACATTGCGACATCAAGGATTTGATTGTAATCTCCACTTTCATTTTAATATGATACAACAATATGTTTCTTTACAATAAAACTTGTTTTGTTTTATTGTATGATTCCTTGATCACATACATAGGTTCTCGTTGAGTATATTATATTGTTTTCACTTCGGTTGGCTTTTGTTCCCTTGCAGGTTCAATATCATAAGAGCACCAAAGTGGAGCTAGGATGACAACGGCAAGATGAAGCAATATTTCAATGGTATGTTGCCCATCTCTTGTTAAATATTAAATGCAATGGTTAGAGATTAGGGAAAGTGTCATATTCTGTTCTGTTTTGTTCTAGATCTAGGTGGATCTAGGGAGATCTTTTTATGTCT
>ML804782.1:113724-133307 GCA_009831015.1 Picea engelmannii
AGGAAGAATATCAATCCCTCATGATCGAAGTGGAAGATAAGATTGATAACCAGCCCATAATAATTTTAATTGATTCCAAAGCTAGCCATAGTTACATAAATGCTAACATTGTTGAAATATTTCACTTGCAAACAAGTAAGCATAAAAAATATTGGTTGGTTCAGCTAGCCACGGGGGATAAGAGAAAGATCAATGAGTTGGTTAAAGATTTTTAAATACACATGAATGGAATCAACATGAAGGTAGATGTAAACAGCATACCATTGGTTTAGTATGACTGTCTAATTATCATGGATTGGTTGGAAAAGCATCATGTCATCCTAGACTATTACAACAAGACAATTACATGTCTAGATGAGGAAGGGAAGCAAGGCAAGATTCAAGGCATTCCAAAAGTTGTAGTTGTTAGAGAGATTTCAACTATGCATTTGAAGAAGAGATTCAAGAAGGGATGTGATCCAGGTGGATATTGGTGGCCACCCACCAATTCCAACTGGATCCAAACAGTCTTCTGGAAATTTCCTATTTTTAGTAGTTTTTCGGTTCCTAAACTTCTGGGGCCATTTTGAGGGATTAAATGAAGGTTTTTTGGGATCAATCACATCAATAATATTCTAAGGCTATAATTGATCCCCGAAAATGAATCTCCTTGAAGATACCTTTCCAACAATTTATCATGCACCCCAGACGGAGATCGTATGCCAAAGTTACGCCCTCGGGAAGTTGATACACCAAACTACCCAAAACGAGGTCCACAGAATTGTTGTCTTTTCATCTTCTGGGGTTAGGGTTTTGGATTTTGTTTATGTTAAAAAGGCCTTTAGAGCCTCATTGTGATCATTTTCTTGCGAATGTGAGTAGTCGTCACATCTCTTCTTAGAGATGAGCTTCCACCATTCTAGCGAGTCTTTCACTCTGTATTTTTATAGTCTTGTACATTTCACTCATTAATAGAAATTGTGTATCATTGTATCTCTATGTTTATGGTTATATATATGATAAATATATGTTATATTATTGGATATTTGATATATCTCTATACATTTCGTTATTATATCTCCACTCTTATTTCGTGTCGAAAATAATCTGGATCAGTGGTTTTAGAGCAGACTGCTCTTGATCATTTTTTTTTTCAGTGCATGTCCCCAACGAGGTCTGAGTATAGAAATTTGGGTCTTGAGCTTGTCTCTCTTGAGGAAAATTGTTCTCACACACCCAATAAACCCTCCATGGTGGAAGAAAATAAAAACGACAGAGAAGATTATTCTATTAATCTTTTGCTTGAGCAAGATCTCACGTGACAGAGGGATGAAATGATGGAGAATTTTTCCCACATCCTTCAACGCCTCTTGATAACAGCCGACACATCTTCATCAAGAGGCCACTTTGGAGGCACCTTGTCTTTCAAGTTACAAATTAATTTTGATATTCCCGTATTTGAAGGACAGATAAATGCAGATGCCCTAGAAAAATGGTTAAATCTGCCAGAAGTTTATTTCTCTGTTCACAATTTTTCCGATAGGGAAAAGATCACCTTCGCAGTACTTAAATCTCTCCCCCATGTCAAACATTGGTTGGAAACTTACTGGGAGAAAAGTTCCACATAGGAGTCTAGAATATATGGGGCCGAGCCCACTTGGGATTTTTTTGTGGATGCAATCAAGGAACAATATTACCCTATTGGTAACTATGATGACCAGTACATGAGATGGACCACGATGCGTCAAGAGAGGGTCCAAGAAGTGTCGTATTTCACCAATACCTTCCATGCCTTGTGCACCAAGCTAGGTATCAAATATTCTAAGCAACATTTGGTTCTGAAATACCGTGGGGATATACACATATACATCCAAAATGAAATGGATTTTTTTGACATCTTGTCGTTGGGAGCTTCCTATCAATATGCTGTCAAAATCGAGCAGAAATTTAGGTACCATAAAAAATGGGAGTTCGGGTATGCAAATCCGCAACAACCAAACTATGATAAAGACATCCCTAACAAAAATCCTCCTAAAAATCAGTCCAAGCCACAGGAAAATAAAGGTCACGGGAAGACGAAGAAGGACACTGGAAAATGGTGTGATTTCCACAAAATCCATTGGCACAACACCGATGAATTTCACTCAAAACAGTCATTAGTGTTTGAGATAAAAGATAAGTGGAACCCTGATTAGGAATCTGATTCAGAAAATATTGGTAGAAGATAGATCATTGATGCAGACCCCACTGCTACTATCATGACCACAACAATTCAACTAGAAGAACTAGCAGATCTTGAAGAGGGGGAGCACCTTTCTCATTCACAGATGTGGGTGAAGGGGACCCCACTGCATTTTATTGTTTATAGTGGAATCCAGAAGAACCTCATCTCAACAGAGGTCATCAAATAGTTGGGATTTTTGACAACACCACACCCGCAACCATACAACATTAGGTGGCTTCGCCAAGGATGAGACATCTATGTTAGTTAGTAGTGTCAATTGTCATATGGTATCTAACCCTTCGAGGATGAGGTATTATGTGATGTTGTCCCAGTGGATGTATGTGATGTTCTTTTGGGCTAACCGTATATGTGGAAGCACCATGTTATTTATGAGTCTCGACCCCGTAGTGTCATTGTTACTATGGGGGGTCATCTCTATAGGATACCAAAGGTAGTTCCAACTACTGTCCCACCTAAACAGTGTCTCATACTACAAAATTTGGCTTCTTCATAGTTTATTCAAAAGGTGAACAAAAAAACACCTCAACCAGTGTAGCCTCAGTCCAAGCACCTTATGTCTAGCAGAAAAAAGTCGAAAATATTGAAGCAAAGAACAAGGATTTATTTTACACATAGTAATCTCATGTATCCAAACTGGTTAAAAAGGTCTATCCCTTCCAGCCACAGGTTCGTGACATCCTTCAACAAGCTAAGAAGTGCAACTTCTTCAGCAAGGCAAGCAGCTCATCAAGATGCAGATTTAGCAAACGCTTTTCTCTCTCCCTCGGGATCTCAACGCAATGGAGACCATTTCTTCCTAAGGAGGGAGGATTTATCTAGGTGTATATCAGTGGCCACCCACCTATTCCAACTGGCTCCAAATAGTCTTCTAGCAATTTACTATTTTTATCAGTTTTTTAGTTCCTAAACTTCCAGGGCCATTTTGAGGGCCTAAATGAAGGTTTTTTGGGATCAAGCACCTCAATGTTAGCTTTAGGATCTCATTGAGCCCCCAAAATTAACCTCCTTGATGATATATTTCCAACGAGCTATCGTATTCCAAATTTATGCCCCGAGGAAGTTGATACACCAAACTACCAAAAACGGGGTCCACAAAACTATTGGCTTTTCATCTTCCGGGGTTAGGGTTTTGGATTTTGTTTATGTTAAGCAGGTATTTAGAGCCTCATTGTAATCATATTCTTGTGAATGTGAGTAGTCATCACATCTCTTCTTAGAGATAAGCTTCCACCATTCTAGCGAGTCTTTCACTCTATATTTTTACAGTCGTGTACATTTTTCTCATTAATAGAAATTGTGTATTACTGTATCTCTATGTTTATGGTTATATCTCTGATAAATATCTATTATATTATTGGATATATAATATATCTCTATACATTTTGCTATCATATCTCCGCTCTCATTTCGTACCAAAAATAATCTGGATCAGAATGTCAGGTGTTTGTGTCCCATATGGAGGAGGAAGCCAAAGACAAAGTGGAAATCATTGAATACCATCAAGTCTTGAGGGATTTTGAAGATGTTTTTATAAAAATCCTAGTATTTCCACCAAAGAGATACATTGATTTCTCTATCAATTTGGTGCTAGGAGTTGCTCCAGTGTCTAATACACCATGCAGAATGGGCACACCAGAATTGGAGTTGCAGATGCATCTTGAAGAGTTGTTAAAAAAGGGGTATATACACCCAAGTGTGTCACCTTGGAGAGCCCCAATTCCATTTATGGAGAATAAGGATGGAACCTTAAGGATTTGTATTGATTTCAGGAAACTTAATAAGGTTACCATAAAGAATAAGTTTCATTTACCCAGAATTGATGATTTTTTTTATCAGCAGAAAAGTGCAATAATATTTTCAAAGATTTACTTGAGATTAGGCTATCATCAAGGATACAGGAAGAAGACATCAACAAGAAAACATTCATAACAAGATATGGGAATTATGAGTTCACGGTAGTACCATTTGGACTATCAAATGCCCCAACAATTTTTATGTGTTTGATGAATGGAGTGTTCAGGGAGTACCTGGACAAGTTTGTGATTGTGTTCTTAGATGATATATTCGTCTATTCCAAATAAGAAGAGGAACATAAGAAACAATTAATTATGGTGTTACACGTTTTGAGAGAGCACAAATTATATGCTAAGTTAAGTAAGTGCATATTTTATCAAAAGAAGATTCACTACTTGGAGCATATAATATTAGCAGCAGGGATAGAAGTGAATCCTGAGAAGATAGAGGTCATTAGAGGATGGTCAAAACCAAAGAATGTGAGAGAGGCCAGATCATTCATGGGTCTTGTCGATTATTACCGAAGACTCATAAAAGTTTTTTTAAAGATAACAAGTCCAATCACTTCTTTACAAAAGAAGGGTGTGAAGTTCGAATGGACTTCCAAGTGTGAAGAAAGTTTTCAATAGTTGAAAAGAATATTGAAAAGTGCTCCAATATTGAATATTGTAGATCCAAATGAGGATTTTGTTGTGTGCACCGATGCATGCAAGGAAGGGATTGATGGAGTCATTAGTCAAAAGGATCATGTGGTATGTTATGAGTCCATAAAATTAAAAGAGCATGAGAGGAATTATTCTACCCATGATTTGGAGTTAGCAGTGATTGTACATGCATTGAAAATGTGGAGGCAATACCTTGTGGGTAATAAATTTGAGCTAAGGATAGACCACTATGGTCTGAAGCATTTGTTTTGAAAACCAACACTAAATGATAGGAAAACTAGATGGCTGGGATTTCTGAGTGCATATGACTTCGAAATTAAGCACATAAAGGGAAAGTGAAATCAAGTGGTCGATGCACTCAGCAGGAGAGCTCATGAAGTGCATATTGCAGCTATTAGCATGTATGGGAAATTTCTAAAAGAAAAAAAAATTGCAGCAACAAATTTATATCAGAATTATTTAAAAATAAAAGAGACATTACAGCAAGGAAATTTTCAGCACAAATTTAATTATTACGAACTGAAAGAAGATGGAATTCTCATGTACAAAGGTAAGGTGTATGTGTTGAATCCTAGTGAGATGAAAAATGTAGTGTTGAAAGAGATGCACAATGTGCCATATGTCAGGCACCCAGTTGTTTTAGGAATTATCGGTAAATGATGACATAAACTGATCTCCCTAGATCTAGAACAAAACAATACAGGACATGATGCTTTCCCTAAGCTCTAATCATTGAGTTTACTATCAAACGAAAGATAGGAGACATATTGTTTAAATATCACTTCCTCTTGTCATCGTCATCCTAGCTCCACTTGAGTGCTCGTGTGATATTAGATCTTCAAGAGAACACAAGTCAACCAAAGTGAAAGAAAAATAGAAAATTCAAAGAGAACCTATGTATGTGATCAAGGAATCATACAATAAAACGAGATAAGTTTTATGGGAAAGAAACATGTCATTGTATTATAAATAATGTGAAAGTGGAGATTACAACCAAAGCCTTGATGTCGCAAGGTCCCCTTCTGATGACTCTTTGCTCCAACACACACTTGCTCCAAACTTGAATGAAGAATATCCACAATGACTTGATGAACTGAAATGAAGCCCTCAAGAGTGACTCAATGCAGAATTATTCATACAATCTTAGCCAATTTCAACCTTCATTAACCTTATCCTTTTCCATGAGAAATCCCTCTTTATATAGGGGAAAGGGAGATGGTTAAAGAGATAAGGATAATCCCACCAAATCAATGAAGTGAGTAGTATCCCAACCATACGAATGCCACCTCACCTTCTAGAATATTCCCTTCTATAACTTTCGTGAAGGTCGATCGTTTCTTAGATTTTTGGCATCATCGCACCCCAACTGTATATCAGCTTGCGGAGTCATCGCAAACTAGTTTTAGGGAAGCCCGCAACGACCATGCATCATCGCACCCTACTTATGATGCAACCTGTGATGACCTTCCTTAACAAGGTTTTTTGGAAGAGAAATTCAATCACCTTTCTCATGAAGATAGACTCTGTTGGAAACATGAACACATGGTCTTCAATGGATCATTAAGATGACCAAAATAATGTGTAACATTAGCATATCAGAAAAAAATTGCATCTATAAGAAGCCAATATATTTGGCCATAAATAAAGAAAGAAGTGGCTAATTACATAGCAAGATGTCTAGAATGCCAAAAAGTAAAGACATAAAATAAACACCCAACAGGTTTTCTATAAAAATTGTCCATTCTAAAATGGAAGTGGGAACTTGTCGCAATTGATTTTATTACTAAGCTGCCCAGAATAGTGAAGCAACAAGATTCCATCATGGTGGTGGTGGATAAGTTGACTAAATAAATGAATTTCATTCCAGTAAAGGCTACACAAAAGGAAGCAAATATTGTAGAAATTTTTATGAGAGAAGTTGTTAGGATACATGGAGTGCCTAAGGCAATAGATTCAGACAAACATCCAAAGTTTACTTCCAAGTTTTGGAAGGGTTTGTTCAAGGGATTTGGGACAAATTTAAATCTTAGTTTAACATATCATCCAGATTCCAATGGGAAAATAGAAAGGACTAACAGGATAATCGAGGACATACTTATAATGTATGTGATGGATCAACCATCAAAGTGGGAATATTATATTCATTTAGTTGAATTTGCCTACAACAATGGGTATCGGGCCTCCTTGAAAATGAGTCCATTTGAGGCATTGTATAGAAGAAAATGTAACACCCCAGTGAGTTGGGATAATCCAATAGATAGAGCAGTTGTTGGTCCATAATTTCTAAATGAAATGGAAGATCAGATGGAAAGGATTAAACAAAATTTGAAGGTTGCCCAGGATAGGCAGAAAATTTATACAGACGGGAACAAAATTTTCAGATATTTTAAAGTGGGAGAAATTGTGTTTATGAAAGTTAAGGAAAAGTGAAGTTCGCTAAAATAAGGAAGCTTCCCGAAGTTGGCATAAAGATATTGTGGTCCTATTTAAATATTAGAAAAGGCACGAAGGGAATTTTCGGGTGGAACTAGTACGCATCTTGGACCGGAAGGTCAAATTGCTCAGGAACAAAGTCATAGGGATAGTAAAGGTTCAATGGACCTGTTACGGTCGTGAATATGCTACATGGTAGCAAGAAGAAAACATGCAGGTAGAATACCTGCAAAGTTTTGAAGTTTTGAGGAGGACATAATGCAAGACTCCATTTTGAGAAACTAGAGTTATGGAACCACATCTCAGAATCTTGGCCAAATTTGTTAGCCCTGATAAATGGATGGTACATCCCTTGGGTATCCCTGATAAACAAATGGTGCATTCCTTGGGTCGGCGAGTTGAGAGGAAGATGAGATTTTGGTTGGATTTGTTGCTCGAGTTGTTAAATTGCAGAAATTTTATTTCTAAGTATTGTGATGTAAATTTGCATATATGTATATCATCATAGAGTGCACCAAGGATGGTGCACAATTGTAGGGGAGGGGTAATGTAACATCCCCAATATAATTCCCAGTTTGATTAATGCTTATGTATATATAATATGTGGCTATGACCAAGCGATGTAATATGTGAATTATATTTCAATGTTTTAATAATAAAATGTGATCCCAGCTACTAAGGGGACATGGACAAGAGATGGGGGATGAATTAATCCACAAGAGAAGGGAGTGTCTAGGATAATGGCCAAGAGGGATCCAAGGGGGGAATTACCCATGTTTATGTATTTAACTTGTTTTCCTAAATCTGTTACTGTATATGAACCTTCCCATTTTTTATTGAGTGTTTCCAAAGCCAATCATTGAATACATGTAAGAGGGTGGGTGTGAATGGTCACATCCCGAAGCTATTGGGCACATGGGGGTTAAGTAAAATCAGCTTGGAGAAGAGTGTGAGTCAATAAAGGCAAGAAAAAGAGAGGAATTGTGTGTGGGTTGAGACAAAAGTAACAACAGTTCAAATAATTTGGTCAGGAAGCCAGGTTTGTGCATGGAAGGGGGACAAAAAGAAGAAAAGAGAGCTTGGAGTTGATGTGGCCATAGGAGGGTGAAGTATGGAGAATAATTGGAGCACAATTGGAGAAAACTAGAGATGGAGAAATGAAGAGCCTGGTTTTCATTCCAGAAGAGTGAACTCCTACGTGAGTTTCACTGAACCAGTAAGTGGTTGTTGTTGGTTTGTTGGTAGTTTTCCTAGCAGCAATTTGCCTTGAATTTCCAATTGAGATATTCCTAGCTACCTATGTCAGAGATACCATGATAAATGAATGGCGCATTCCTTGGGGTTTTCCTGATCAATGGATGGTACATCCCTTGGGTTAACCCTGATAAATGGATGGTTCATCCCTTGGGATATCCCTGATAAGCGGATGGTACATCCCTTGGGTTATCCCTGATAAACGAATGGTGCATTCCTTGGGTTGGGCAGGTGAAGAGGAAGTGACCTGGTGGAAAATTTTGGATAGTTGTAGGAGAATATTAGTTGGGTTGAGATATTTAAGAGTTGTGAGTGGACTATGAGAGACCACCCTCTTTTTTTGGATTGCTAGCATCGGCTCAAGGGTGACTCGATGTTGAGATTTGGAACAGTCAGTCTACGATTGGGTGGAACATCCGTCCCAAGCAGCTGGTTGCATGATTCTTGTTTAAGATAAGTGTTTAATCTTGTATTGAGTTATTTACATGTGTTATTGTTGTGCATGAACTCTGCATGAATGAGAATGACTTATATGTTGTTGTAATGAATGATTTAGTTGTATCTCATGTTGATTATTAGCATGCTTCAGATGCATATGTTTTATGGTTATTGTTGTAGCTAAATATGTTATAAATTGTAGTTGTATTCTATGGGAAAATGGATAACAGAAAAATAATGGCTTTAATTAGAAGAATTTTCATGTTATGTGTATTCTACACATTTTGTTTCCTAGTTGGAGGCTAGGTACGTTACTAAAATGGTATCAGATCTGATAAATAGAAAGTTTTAGATGATGTGACCCAACCATGGTGGTTGGGTATGTTACAGAGTGGCACTCATGATCAAAGGGAGGGACCTCTTGTGACGATTCCACATGAAGATCATTCAGGGTTGTAGGTGTATGAGGAGAGTTTGGACACAGAGGGTTTTGATTGTACGCCTGTCTTGCATTGCATAAATCATGAGCCATTTCTTTGGTCTCAAATCTTAGCTACAAAGATAGTAGTTGAGAAAATTTCTTGTGGACCAACTAACAAGGAAGTATATGCACCACATGATTGGGCGATTGAGTTTAGGACAAATGTGGATACATCACTATGGGATCTAGGTCTAGTTGATATTAGTGTGATTGATACAGTAGCACATATAGGATACATGATTGTGCATGATGATACAGTGGTGTGCAATGGTATACATTAGTATACAGTGGTGTACAATGGTATGTAGTGGGTTTTTGGGACATTTCCCATAGGGCGACCTCTAGGTGGAGACTTCAGAGATATCATTGACTATGGTTCACCCAAGATTGATGAGTGGATGGACGAGCTTCATGGAGAGGAATATTCCTTGAATATTGATCTTCGATTGAGATATTTCCATAGCAGGGACAGAGAGAAGGATACCCTCAAGATCACTCTCAGATGCTACTTTTAGTCCTTAGTCATACCATCGGGGTTGACCAAAGCACCTGAAACTTTCCAATCTTACACGAAGTGGCAGTGGCATCTAGTGCCATTTTTTGATGCCAACAGTATATTCGGTAGGACGTGGAGGCCTCACCTGAGTTAGTCAAATGAGACATGCAGGATTATAGCCATGTCAGAGTTCTTTTTTTTTTACTATGTGGTTAGGACATAGGAGGACATCCAGATTGTATTGGGTTAGTTCATAGAGATTCTAGTTGATAGAGGAGTGGATGGCATTATCCACTACATAGGTTTCACACTTGTATCCCCTCAGCCCCCACTTAGAGAGATGATTATGAGGTCTATGTATGATCCACCTTCGAAAGGGAATTTTGTGTACTCGTATGAGTATGGGGCACCGAAGGTGATAGGGTTACTTTCCAGGGAGGTATTTAGACTCCACAAACTACTCGTGTGCATTGATGATGATCGAGATAATAGATTTTCTGGTACATTTTGGCAGGAGCAGAACAAACCAACAGGAAAAGAGTTGATTCCTAATACTAGGATTCCACCAGATGATGGCATACCAGGGACTTGGCTCATTTCAACTCCAATGGTTACCAGTATGGTGTAGTAGTAGTTAGTAGGTATTAAGAGAGGTGGAATTCCTATTTGGTGGTGGGATCTGGGAATTCATCTTAGTGATGGATTGATTCAAATGATGGTCGACAAAGTCATGACAGTGTTTGGTTCATTTTATTTTTGGGACATCAATAGAGGGGAGGTCGATACTTACTCTATAGGGAAGGATAGACTTGAGGCCATCCATGGAATTGCAGGCTTATACTTCAGTACGACACTTTCACGTGAGAGGATTCAGGATGGTGGCTTCAGTCCCTTAGAAGATATTGGCTTAGGGTTCCATGAGAGGAGGATGCAGACTAGCCATGTTGGTTCAACGATGATGATCAGAGTGGTACAACATCAGTGTGGTGGTATCTTTCCAAGATTATTTTGGGACCGTGGGATCACATTGTTTGACATTTCAACCACTATTAGAGAGGAGAGCATCGAATTTGACTTTCCATAGTTTCATTTTGGGATGATTAGGAGTGGTTTCTTGGAGGAGTATTCTTACGAGGAGTTGTCTGAGTGTACACAGCTTATGATTGATTGGAGTATTAATAGTAATCATGTGGATTCTTGTATAAGCACATTACATACCAGTGTTATGTGCTTTGCATCATATAGGCTAGTTTGGGATCCTAGCGACTTTACCATCTACATGGTTCTTGTGTTCACATGGAGGGACTTTGCAGATGATATGTTGGGATATTTCTAGGACAATACTTGGATGATTGTAGTAGACAGGAGGTGTTGGAGTATTGGGACCTTTCCCTTTGATACTTGGAGACTAGGTGTAGTGGATACCCTATCAATTGGTCACCACATAAACTTCTCTATGATGTCTGATATTAGAGTGGTGATACATTGGATGGGCATGATCCTCAATAGTGGATGTGATCCTTTAAGGTGTTGCAACTTGTGGAAGTAGAATGGGAAGGATGTTTGATCGACTATGATAAGAGTAGTGCAACATCAACATGGTGTTTTCTTTCTGAGGATATCTTGGAACCGTGGGATTTCAATAGGAGACAGTGCAACAATTGACATGGAGGCAAGAGACAGTTTTTTATCTCATGATATTGGTTCCCTAACATAGTAGTACATTAATGGGTTGATCATGTTATTGCAACACAAAGTGGCCTTGATTTCTATCATTTTTTAGGAGTCATCTTATGTCAGTACATTATTGGACCACTCCTTGAGCGGATGATGCTTCACATCTTACAAGGTGGTTTTGGATACCTTCAGTTTCAATCTGGATCAACCAATGGAGCATCAAGTCATAATGGCATTTCTTTAGAACAAGCAATCTTTGGGAAGAGAGGACTTGTCATGTCCCCATTTTTTAATTCCCTGGTTTTGTAGTAGAAGGGACTCTCGTGGCTTGTCAGTGGAGAAATACGAGTGAAAAGGAGGTCATTTAATGTCACTTAGTTAGGAGATATTATATTATTAAAGTGACATTAGGGAAATTAAAGTAACTTTAGATTAATAAGTTACTTAATTTTATTAAAGTGACTTTTAATCCTAAATTGAAATTTGGAGGGAAAATAAGGGTTACATTTGATTTGGTCAAAAATGGGAAAGATCTAGAAGGATTGATGTAGTCCAAAAGGGGAATTTCTAGAAGGCATGGAGGAAGGATCTAGAAGGGTTTGGAAAAGTATAAAAGAAGGGTAACCCCTCACTTCTCATTATTATGATTTGATATCTTATTGAGTGCTCTTGTAGCCAGTGTTTTCATTGGGGTTTTGTGAAAAACCCTTCCACTATTGGTTTGGTTTTGGTGGTGCAATATCCACCCTAGCTAGACAAGAGGGGAATCCATCATGATTTCCATTGGAGCTAGACAAGAAGGAGGAGAAGCCCTGCATTGTCTTCATTGGATCTTCACTTGGGAGTTTTTCCTATTGTTGGAGGGATACGAAAGAGAATGGGAGGGTTACCGAGTTTCCTAGACAGGAACAAGCCTAGAAATTCATGGATTTTCAGAGGGTTTCATAGAACCAGGTCAAATGCACCCCCACGGGTCGAGTAGCAGGTGTCTCGCGAGGCCTTCACTATTTTCCCAACTTTTTCACGCAAGGCACCACTGGATATTTAGTTTTGTCAAGTGAGGATCTCTGCAGTCTCGCAGAGACGAACTAGGTATGGAAGGTCAGTTGGATGTACGGATGAGTAGAGGATTCAAGGAGGAATATCACAAAAGTTTTGTAGATTTAGGAGGGTTTCTAGCCCTATGGTGGTTTGTAATAGAGAAACATCAACTTCAGTAGAGACATTGGCACCATTATTCCAAGTTTTGATTGTTATGTGTGTTCTTAGGAAATTGTTCCATCTGTATAGAATCCATTAGTTATTACTGTGGGATTATATTGTATTTTTGTTCACCACTCATAATAAAATTCCACCATTGTCTCTTATTTCTTATGCTTATGTGGTCTTTAGTGTTTTTGACGAAATGTTCGTTGGAGAAACACTTGCAAATTATTAAGGAAGATATAAAACATATGAATACAAAGTGTTTGACATAATTTCCCAACTAGAAACAATATTTTGGACAACAAACCTTTATTTCCCTAGCATATTTCCATTGGGGATAATACAATTTATTATTTCTTTTCATTTTCTTGAGTTATAAAGATTTGGGATCTGTTGTTTTACAATTCCCCATTTTTATACATCGGTGTCCCAAGATTATCAAGATTATATTTCATATTATATAGAGGAGTACCACCTCTATAAAAATGAAGGGTAATTTTTAATCCTCACGAGGTTACTATTTTGATCTTAACATATTCAAACATCAACATTTTTGGTGACCATATTGGTGAAAGAACAAAAAAGTTGGTTTTATACTAGAATTGTTTATGACTCGGCCTCAACCTAACCAACCCCAGTTGCAAGTTGGATTAGGAAATCAAACAACCATTTTGCATCAATTACATGATCTAGTGCTCACAATAGCCCAAACTCGCAAAGAACTTGAAAGATCTTGGAAAACTCTTGCCCGTGAAGAAGAAAGTGAAATTGCAAGAAGACAAATACAAAGAAGGAAAGACAGAGATTGAAACTGTAAAAACATAAGGGCCCAATAACAAGGACCAAAATCAAGAAACTTGAAAGAATCAAAGAAAGTTCAAGTGTTAAAGAAGAAAAAGATCAAATCATGGCTAATAGAGAAGAAATAAATCAAGACCCTCCTAAGAATCATGAAGAAAGAAGACAAAGAATTCCACAGAGAAGGGTTATAAACATCGCTTTAAATATTTACAATGAGCAACATCAATTTCCAACCCTCCCCTAAGGGTTATTACCAACATTCCCAGGAGATGGATTAGTCGATCAAAAGAAACACATCGAAAAAAATTTGAACCAATGTGAGATTCATTTGGTTGAACATGATGAAGTGATGATTTAATTATTTCTTCAAACATTCATAGACCAAGACCATGAATGGTATATGTCTCTTCTAGTAAATTCAATTTCTACTTTTGATTATTTAGAAGGCATGATTCTAACCATGTATGCTCCTCCAAAACCATATCATACCCTACTTACAAAATTCACCCAAATCCATTTGAAAAAGGGTGAAAGGATCCGAGATTTTAATTTTTTATTTTTAAGAACGCTTAATAAAATAAAATAAAATAAAATACCAAATGATCCAGTCATACTTGGATGCTACAAAAATGCAATGCCTTCAAATGCCAAATTTTCCATCAGATCTTCACAAATTGAGGATTTAGATGGAGCAATGAATAAAGAAACAAAAATGGAAGAGATTATGGTTGATATTGATGTAGATCCAGATATCATTCTTGGTATAATTCAAAGAGAAATGGATACACTCAATATCTCAGATCAAAGAACATCATATTCAAAAATAATTGAAGATCAAAGAACAAGAAACATTGAAGATTGAGGAATTGGTAGAGGGATACTCAAAGGAGTAATTACTAATGTAAAAAAATGATCCAACAATGACGCAAGAGACTAAACAAAGAATGGAAATATCACAGATGAATAGAACCATCAAACAAATGCAAAATTAATTGATGATATTAAGGAGAAATGAGAATTTTCTCCCAAATCAAAGAATGCATGTCCAGGAACAGAGAAGAAATCCAATTCAAGAACATAGGATCAGAAGTGATGGTACCACTGATGAACTTAGAAAAATGGAGCCAAGAGAACCAAATACAAACATTTTAGTATTAGAATATGTTTTTGAAGATCAAAACATTGATCAAGAGGTTGATTTCATTCAAGAAGAAATTCTTGAATATGTACAGACTGATAAATGTGATTCATCCATGTATACATTTGAGGAAAATAAAGAAAATGATAGCTCGCAAGATCATGTTGTGCAAACAAGAGAACAAGAAAATAAACTCAAAATAAAAGACAAATTGGAAAAAGGAAAAGAAAAATAAAATGCAGATAAAGAAAAGAAAAGATGAGACCAAGTGGAACAGAGGCCAATAAGAAGCAACATGTGGAAATTCAATCTAATAGTCCTCCATAGATGACATATAATGTAATAGATGATCTATCAAAATTAAGGATTACTTTTCCATTCATGGAAGTTGTGAAAATTCCCCAACAAAAGAAAAATATCCTTAAAAGTTTAGATGGGCCCATTCATAGAATGGAAGTTGTTGCATCAAGTTCAAGGAAACAACAAAATAATTCAACAGACGGATGAAAGGTAAAGTCCCACCTTTTTATATAATGATAGAAAATCATGATGTTGTCCTTCATAATTGCATGATTGATATAAGATCTACAAACAATATCATGCCATTATCAGTCAATGAATCACTTGGGATGGGTTGTACCAAGTACTATAAAACCAGGGAAAGTATTTATTCCATTGATTTGAGAAACGTCCTAGCATATGGATAAATTAAATATTTGTATGCTTGGATAACTATCACCCCACATATTACAACTGTATTCACAATTATAGTGGTTGATCTTCCTCCATCTTATGGAATGGTTCTTGGTAGAGATTGGTCTTCATTAATTGGAGGGTATATCATGAATGATGGGAGTTGCATGATGTTAGCCAATAAAGATGGAACAATGTTGAGGGTTCCACAAGAACCAAGAAAACCATTCTCTTTTAATAAAAAGGATAATGAATTGATGCAAGGGTATGCCAATGTCGGTATAGGGAACATCTCGTGTTGGACTCAGAACAACAAGATGTCCCAACAAATGAAGAAGAAAGTTCTTTCAAAGGAGTTTGTAGAATGTCTTTTGATGGTGCATGTTCCATTTCATGGAGTGGTGTTGGAATTGTACTCAAAGTTCCTGATTCAATAATACATCCACATGCCATCAGATTGGAATTTCCTTGTGCAAATAACAAAGTCGAATATGAGGTATTGATATAGGGGATGATTTTGGCATTGGAAATGAACATTGAAAATCTGATTATAACCGGTGACTCTGAACTAGTTATAAATCATATTACTAAAAAATATAATATTAAAAAAGAAAGACCGAAATTGTGTGCAAAAAGAGTAAATGAACTAATGCATTCATTTAGTTCATTTAATATATATGTCTTCCATAGAGAAAGGAATCAGAAAGCACAATCGTTGGCACTTGTTGCATCATTATTTAATCTAGATGATTCTAAATATAAGAATACTTTTCAAGTGAAAAGAATCTTCATGCCCTCAATTCCTAACAATAGGAATACCTTCAAGTATTTGATAATGATGAACAATTGAATGATTTTCTTGTCAATGCAGGTGAACTTGAAGAAAGTATTGCATTGATTTCAAAAAATTGTGTCAAATCTGAATCTCTTTTCATAGGAGATGATAACTTCAAATAAGTCCAAAGATTTGAAAGAATAAGAATCTACATGAAAGATACAACAAACTCACAAGATAAACATCAGAACTAAAATCTCTCCAAAATATGTGAATCTTGGGACTGATTGCACACTAGAAGAATTTGATCAATATATTGTTTGTTTAAAGAATATTTTGATGTTTTTGCATGGAGCTATGATTATCTCAAATCTTATGATAAATCAATATTCCATCATATCATACCACTAAAATAAGGGACCAATACATTTAAATAGAAGTTGAGAATAATAAGCCCCAAATTGAACCCCTTGGTGAAAATAGAACTTGAAAAATTGAAAAAAGATTGAATAAATTTTCCAATTAGACATTCAGAATGGCTTTTCAATATAGTCATTGTAAGGAAGAAAAGTGGTGAAATTCACTTATGTGTTGACTTTCAAGATTTAAACAAAGCAAGTATAAAAGATAACTATCATTTTCCAAACATGGAAATGTTACTCCAACAAGTTATTGGCTCATCTCTCATGTCCATTCTAGATGGTTTCTCATGATATAATCATGTCTTTGTTGCAAAAGAAGACAAATTGAAAATTATTTTCATCACACCATGGGAGAAATATGCATATGTTTGCATGCCATTTGATTTGAAAAATACTAGAGAAACCTTCATAGGGATATGGATCATGCCTTCAAATATCTAATTGGGAAATTCATGGTTGATTACCAATATGATATCATTGTCTATTCCAATATAAGAGAAACACATACTGATCATTTAAGAGAATGTTTTGAAATATGTAGATTAATTGGAATCTCTCTAAATCCAAAGAAGTGTTTATTTGCAGTTTCTGAAGGAAAATTGTTAGGACATATAGTCGGAAAGGAGGGAATTTATATTGATCCTGAAATAATAAAGGCTATTAATGAATTAAATCCACCAATATAAAAAAAAAAAAAAGAGTTCAATCATTCTTTGGAAAAATAAATTTTGTGAGAAGATTTGTTCCAGATTATGCAACAATTGTCAAACCAATAAATTTGTTGCTCAAAACAGGACCAAATTTTTGAATGGACCGGAGATATTCAATGATCTTTCAATAATATCAAACATGCAATTACAAATTCCCCAGTATTGATAAGCACAGATTTTAACAAAGATTTTATTATATATTATTTTTCCTCGAAAGAAATTATTGCTTCAATTTTAATGCAAAGAAACAATAAAGGAGAAGAACTCCTGATAAGCTTCATGAGTAAAACCTTGGATGATTATGAATTGAAGTATTCGGATATAGAAAAGAAATCACTTTCCTTAGTAAAGGCATTAGCTCATTTCAGAACTTACATATTATCTTCTCATGTCATAGCATATGTTCCCTCTTCTCTAGTAAAAATGCTACTCAATCAACAATTAAGACAAGGGAAATGGGAAAATTGATTGGCTAAGATCCAAGAGTATGACATAGAGATTAAACCACTAAAAGTAATCAAAGGACAAGGGCTATGCAAGCTTATTGCATGGAATGATTCATTAAATGGGGTTGTATCTATTTCAACAGGAAAATATATATCAAGTTGTAAGTGGTATAAAGATATCATTTTCCATTTGACATCTGGCCATTTCCCAAGTGGCATGAGCCCCAAAGAAACAAGAGCAATAAAAATGAAATCAAATCAGTATGTACTAGTTGCATAAATTTTGTTCCAAAGAAACTTTGATGGAATATTATTGAGATGTGTAGATGCAAAAAGAGCTCAGAGATTAATGGTAGAATTGCATGAAGGAATTTGTTGAGAACACTTTACCCATGACTATTTCATATAGAATAATAAGAGTTGGTTATTATTGGCCCACAATTTTCAAAGATTCATATGCAAAAATAAGAAAATGCATTTCTTGTCAGAAATTTTCAAGAAAAATGAAGGTTGCAATGTATTTTCAACCTATATCAATAGAAGAACCATTTTCACAATGGGGGCTTGATGTTATTGGGCCAATAAACCTGAAATCAAGTAAAGCTCATTCATACATTCTCACTACTACAGATTATTTTACAAAATGATAACAAGCAGTAGCATTAAAAAAGGCAAACTCAGAAGAACATATAAAATTCCTCAAAGATAATATTCTATCAATATTTGGGGTTCTAGAAAATTTTATCACAAACAATGGATCAATATTCATTTGATCAAAATTTACCAAATTTTGTGGAGAGTTTGGTATTATAATGGGACAATCATCAAATTATTATCCTCAAGGAAATGGCCCAGTTAAGTCTACAAACAAAACTTTGGTCCAAATCCTCAAAAAGACTGTTGATCAAAATAAATAAAAAATGGCATTTAAAATTAACATATGCATTATGGGCAAGTAGATTGACACCAAAATACAGCACTGGGATATCTCCATATGTATTGGTGTATGGAGAAGAGGCTAGAATGCCAATCAACTTGGAAATAAATGCTTTAACATATGTTGTAAACATTGAGGATCCATAAGAAGTCTCTCCACTACATAAAATATACAATCAACTAATCAAATTGGAAGAACAACGAGCCAAATAATTGAATAAAATGAGACAAAGGCAGAAAATTGTTAAGATATGTTTTGATCAAGGTACAACAATGGAAATTTTTCAAAAAGGGGAATTAGTGCTACTGTGGAACAAAGCCAAATAAAAACCTTCTATGCATACAAAGTTTGAAGCACTATGGATTGGACCTTATATTATTGAAAATATCTTGGGTTTCAATTCTTATATGCTCAAAGACATGAAGGGAATAGTGCAGATGTTGTCAGTTAATGGACAACACGTCCAAAGTTTCTTTGTCTGATTAATATTACTCTTGTCTTGTACATAGTGTTTTCCTTTTATTTTTCTACTTTCAAGTAAGTCAACTTTTTATTTTCGTATAATGACTCCATGCCCAATATGAAAGACTATGGATTCTCGGTTACCCACAAGGGGTATTCGTCCCACAAGTGGAGCTAGTTGTTGAATTGTATATAAGATTTTCCTCATCCTTACTTTCTCCCTTTTCTTTGAAAAATCATTGGTCCATGACGGGTTCATAAATCTCTTTACCAAAAAGTTCCATGTTATGCAAATTGTACTTTCTTTACTTTCGTCGTAACCATAACGCACCATGACTTAGTCATATTTTAAGAACTATTCTTATAATGGCGGGTTCGCTGGCTACCAAACTTGTAGTTTCATTTTATCACCTCTTATGTTCCCTTTTCTCTGTCGTTACCAAAACAAACCTTCATTTTTCCATGATCCCCATTTTAAGTTCTATACTTAAAATATTTATGATTTTTCCACTGTGGGTTTGTGGGTCCCCA
>ML804783.1:15616-27987 GCA_009831015.1 Picea engelmannii
CTCCATGAGCGTCTGCATCTTGAATTTCCAGTTAATGAAATTCGAGCCATCTAGCTTGTTGGCTTCGTTGAGGTATGTCTCTGCCAGCGGATTCGCCATCGCTGCAATTTAGTCTCTGCAAGAAAATCACCAAGGATATGCAACGTTTTGTCGCTCTGCCTTTGGATACCAACGATCCGACTCAATCTATCTCTGTTCTCAACTTATATCATGCATGCATCTTAATATCCAAAATATCCACTTTTCAAAACTTATAACTCCCTCCTTTTAAATTTTTTTTTTTTTTTTTTTTAAATTCACTTCACCTCTCTTATTTAAAATATCCACTTAACAACCTCCACTTTAATAAACTTCACCTCACAATTCCTTAGCCACTTTAAGTATTAAAAAAACATTTCCATAAAAGAAACCTTTAATTTAATACATATGCATGTATTCACTTTAATAATTAAAAATAAAGTAAATAACTCCTTTCATTATTTGCATAATCGTGACACTCCTTTAATAAACTTCAACTTAAAACTCACGCTCAAACTTTAACATACATGCAACATAATTAAACTCAGGTATGCAAACTCCACGCTCATGCTCCAGAATTAAACTTACGCATGCAAATTCCACGCTTTTCAAAAAAACTCTTCCAAATTAATCCACGCTCAAAAAATGCTCCTCGCAATTCTCACACCTCACGCTTTAGTGGCCTGCGAGCTATTCGCACCTCCCGATTGGTCAGACTGCGGGAATCTTTTGATAGTTCGCACCTCACTTGTATTCCGCCTGCGGGATTTTTTCTCTTTTATTTGCGCGGAGAGGCTGAGTAGTATGCCCCCGCACCCTATCAGAGGAGAGACCTGCGAACCTCTACAATGTTCACACCTTGCTCCCGTGGCTCTGATACCAAGATAAAATATGCGAGGCAAACAAACACGATGAGGCTACGCTCACTTCTTAATTATTAAACGAATATGGATTACATCCTTATATAGGAAAAGACTCTCCCGAGTCGGCTACATGCAAACCATAAGACAACTAGACAACTGACTATGAACTGAGAACTAACTCTTCTAACTGGCGCTTACAACTGGCGCTTATTACTGGAGTGAACAACTAGATAACATCTCCATTACTTCCAAGTACCAGATGGTGGAGAAAGAGCCACATGAATGTTTGATTGAAACCTTGTGAAGAATTGACTTGCAACCACCATTTTGGATAGCCAAATTGATCGAGAGGAGTCATCGTTGCTATTTTCATGAGTCAGATTGGTGAAGGAGCTACCACAAGAAAAGATCTACTGTTGTAGAAGGAACAATCACCATGTGAGTGAATTTCCATGGCTAGGGAAGAGACATCATCGATGCGCAATAAGAGATTAGCAATGAAGGATTTAAAAATTAGAATAGCTTCCATTCTCAAGAGAGCCAACTCAGATCTACTTGTGATAGATTGTTGTGTGGAAGAGTTGTTGAGTCATGTGAAGGCAGGCAACCGACAAGATGAAAGCTTTAGAAAACTAGAGTAAAGACATTGCACACACAAAAAACTATTTTCCATATTATTAATAAAACATTATACATATATAAATATATTAATTTTGGTTTTAAGATAGATTGACTATTTTATCCATAGAATTCATTTAGTTGAAAAAATCTCAACCTTACACATCAATAGAATTCAATATCTCTTCTAGATTTAACAAACTCCTAAATCATTTAAGTAGAAATAATATCTATATTACAATTAACAAACCATAATCTTAACAATGAAGAATATCTCATGTTAAGTACATAAGATACATATGAGTTAATTACTCCAACACCCTCTTCATCAACATCTTTATCCACTTTTGAAATTTCATAGACTGCGCTCCATCACACAACCATTCATTCCGAGTTATCACTTGATCCTTTGAAGATAAGATTACTTCAAACTAGAAAACCCATTGTAAAATATTGTAGACATAACCAGTGACTATGTTCTTGAGGTATGGAATTCACTAAAAACCATAAGCTTTTAAGTTAGATTACCCTATTTTAAAAAAAGTATGAGAAGTTCTTCATTAAATTCATTACTATTCCTTATTTGAAAAAAAAAATCACCATCACCCACATAACATCCTACAACGTAGATGAAAAAGCTCTTGCCACGTTAAGGATCGTAATGATGACAACTCCTAACCACACAACCCAAGCCCACTCAATTTCTAGGAGCAAGAAGAAATTTCACAAACCTTTAAAGTCCAACCCAAATACAAAAAAACTCCTAACCACACAACCCAAGCCCACTCAATTTCTAGGAGCAAGAAGAAATTTCACAAACCTTTAAAGTCCAACCCAAATACAAAAAATAAGCCAGCGCAAGCCAAAACATTCCATGCATGCCCCTGATTTGGGTGGTATTGTGGATGGATCACATTTCAACATCTTTTCTTTGATCATATGATCTCTTTTCATCAACGATATCCACCCAATCACCATGGCTCCTTATCTCGATTGCTGCTACAACTGGGTGGCTGCTTGGTAGTTATTTAAATAGCAGTGAGTCCTTCCCAATTGAACTGCGCATGTAAAATCACAAAGTAGTAATTACTCACAAAGAAAACTATGTACTCTCAAACATCATTAATATAATTCTACTCTGGTCCTATGGAGTACTACATCATCTCACATGTTCTTATTTTCGTGGGCTTTCCGTGAGGGGGCTAAGCTGAATCTCACTCTGATACCAATTTAAAAAATAAGAGAGAAGACATTGTATATATAAGAAACTGATATTATTAATGAAACATTACATACATCTAAATATATTAATTTTGATTTTAAGATAGATTGACTATCTTAGCCATACAATCCATTTAGTTGAGAGAATCTTTCAACCTCACACATAAATATGATTTAATATCTCTTCTAAATCTAACAAACTTCTAAATCACTCACTTAAAGATAATTTCTACATTACAATTAACAAACCATAATCTTAACAATATGATGAAAAATATCTCATATTAAGTACATAAGACAGGTAAAAGTTAATTACTCTAACATAAGGGAAGTGTTATCACTCCAAGAGTCCTCTTCACGTTGTAGCTTGAAGAAGCCTAGTAATTTAAAATGTATTTTGGTTTTATGTGTTTATTGGATCAAATGGGATACTAGATAACTAACTTACTCTCAAGACAATCAAATACATAACCAGATGAGACAATGCTTTCAAAAGTGTATAATCAAATGAGTAACCGAGTGGTGGGTGAAGAAAGTCTATATCTACCAACCAGATTAGATGTGTGATGGGTTGAATAAATATAGCACAGATTACTTATTACATCAATGTTTATGAGTTGACCAATGAGATGAAAGTCATTTGCAACTAGATAAACTTAGACAACAGTGATCTGAAAGGAACTTGTGCTCTGTATTATAGAAAAAAGTCTCTGTACAATATCAACATGGTCTAGTCTCCAAACTCGAACCCTTAGTCTATAAAATTGATAGGCTTTATAGACTTTACAAGCAGTTTCAGATCCTCAAAAGATGGATCTGATAACCTCTTCTCCTATCTCAAATTCGAATTTGTGAGGTGGCTGGAAAAGATAGAAATTTCCGGAAATATGCTTCTCAAATATTTACTCATATATCTCAAACCAAAACCGTTGTGTACAAACTAGAAGAGGATTTTGTAGATTGTTTTGTTGTGAGAAAAAACCTCTCTCAATTCTTTGATATTCGTTTTCATTTTCCCGGGAAAAACATGTGTCAAACAGGGAAATTCCGAGATCTGAAAATTAGGGCTCAGAGAAAATCTGAGTTTTGACTTTTTTGAAGGGAAAACCAAATCAAATGTTTTTCAAACTTTATTACAAACCTAAGGCTCTAAAAAATGAACCTTAAAAAATTTAGAAATGTATTTTTCAATGACTTCCTATCACCTAAAATAAAAGAATTTGACTATGTTATTTGAGGAGATAACATCTGGCTCCTTCTGGGGATGAAAGCCTCCCTGCGAGGTTTCAAGAACCTCATCTCCAATGCCTTTCCTGTTGGGCTATGGAGTCATTTGGCCTGTGCAACTGATCTTCTGCAAACCTGTAACTTGCCTATAGCCTTTACCATTGGGCTATGGAGTCATTTGGCCATCCTCTTAAGCATTTCAAGAGTGTGATCTGCAACCTGTTGTGGGGTTGCTTTCTCCTTGTGCTCAGCATCAGGAGTCAACATACTGGGTTTTAAAAAAATTCCCTCGAACAACACATTGCTCTCTGCCAAGTAGAAGAAAACCTCAATCTAGACTTTCTCTGCCACTTCAAGGATTTTATCAATGAAATGCTCTCCATCCAATAGAATCTCTGGCTCCACAATGGGCACAAGGTCATTGTCCTGAGAAAGGACAACATAACGTGCAAGTCCCTAGGAAGATTTGCTTATTTAAGAAAACTGAAAGAAATCTATCTGCTCATATGAAGAGCTTATTCATCTACCTAATCCTACTCTTAACTAGTAAAAACATGCTCATCATGTAACATCATGCTTTCAATGAAGCCATGATAACGTCGAACTATTTACAAAATCTCTTTGCATGGAGATAAATTTCAAAGAACACTTCATATCATGCAGCAAAATTTCAACTTGCAGAGCATTCTTACAATCATCATTTGCTTTGATTCCAAAGATTGCACAACTGAAGAATTATGAAGAACATAACTCCATGTAAACTGCTACCAGATCATAGAAAGAATCTAACTCTACTTGCTGCTCAAGTCTTTCTTCTCCTTCTGATATATGGATCTCCTCATAAACAAGTTTCTGCAATTCTGAAAATAGCAGTGAGTTGATTTGACCGCTAATCCCTTCTTGTTTGATATCTTCTTCATAAATGATATCAATATTTTGTTCATGAGATGATGCAAACATAAGAGAAGATCTTAAATCTTCAGGCAGATTAAACTCATTATATTTAATGTCTTCTGCAAACATAGAATGGCTGATTTCAACATGATGTTGTTCCTTGATGGGTAAGGAAAAAGGCTCATCAAAATCAGATTCGTAGCTGTCATATATTGGCTGGCTGCTTCTTAAATCAACATCATTTGATGTAAGGATCTGCTCTACTCCATCTGCATACTTATCAAAAATAGGTGAACAAAAATCTATTGAATCTTGCAAAGAAAGACAAGCAATCTTCAGAATTCTTCTCTCCATTCACAGGTGAAAACATATCGTAAGCAACCTTTTGAAAAAGTGTAGAAAAAACTTCTTCTCTTACTGTTTCTTCATGTAAATCAAAGTCAATAGGTGCAATAGAGATAAGATTTGATGGATTTACAACTATGCAATTGTTATTTGTATTATGAAGATCTTCCTTAAGAACATAATTTTCATCTTGACAAACAGAAGAAAAGACTACTTCCTGCTGAACTTGCTTCTTGAATTCATCACAACAATCTTCAAAGAGACTTTCAATTGGGAATTCATCTTTACAAAACAAATGGAAAGCATAATGAAAACTTGCCAATGAGTGAATGCTTGAAGCTGGAAGAGATCTTCACCAATCAAGGGAAATCCCCTCTAATGAATACCTGAAAATCTTAATTTGAACGTCCTCATGTACAATTCCAAGCTGATGAATAAAATCATGAAAATCTAGCAAGTGTTCAGCTGGCACTTCCCACTCTTCTCCTCGAAATCTAGGAATGCTACGTTCCCATTCATCTCTACTAGGTACTGGATGAGGGTAACCAAAAATACTTGAGAAATTGCAAAATGCATACCTCTTGTTCATTTCATACCAGTGAAGTCACCAACAAATTTCTGAACAATGGAGTCGCTACTGAATTCTCCCTTCATGGAGTCGCCAGATAGATGATTACAACTAAAAATATGTCCAAACTTTGTCTATCATCAAAGCTGGACCTTGTCGTCTCCCAAGGAAGCTGATCTTCAATCTCCTCTACCCGGCAATGATGCCAATTTGTTATCGCTCCAGGAGTCCTTCTCAAGTTGTACCTTGAAGAAGCCTGGTAACTTAAAATGTATTTTGGTTTTATGTGTTTATTGGATCAAATGGGATGCTAGATAACTGACTTACTCTCAAGATAGTAAAATACATAACCAGATGAGACAATGCTTTCAAAAGTGTATAATCAGATGAGTAACTAAGTGGCGGGTGAAGAAAGTCTATATCTATCAACCATATCAGATGTGTGATGGGCTGAATAAATATAACACAGATTACTTATTAAATCAGTGTTTATGAGTTGACCAATGAGATGACAGTCATTTGCAGCTAGATAAACTTAGACATTAGTAATTAGTCAAGCATAGAGAAAGAGAGAAAATGATAATCTAACATAAACAGTGAAAGGAACTTGTGATTTGTATTATAGTAAAAAGTCTCAGTACAATATCAGCGTGGTCTAGTCTCTAGACTCGAACCCTTAGTCTATAAAATTGATAGGATTTATATCATTTACAAGCAGTTTCAGATCCTCAAAAGATGGATTTGATAACCTCTTCTCCTATCTCAAATTTGAATTTGTGAGGTGGCTAGAAAAGACAGAAATTTATGGAAATATGATGCTCAAAGATTTACCCATATCTCTCAAACCAAAATTGTTGTGTACAAATGGGAAGAGGCTTTTGTATATTGGTTTGTTGCGAGAAAAAACCTCTCTCAGTTCTTTGAGATTCGTTTTCATTTTCCCGGGATTTGCATTTAAAAAACACGTGTCAAACAAGGAAATTCCGAGATCCGAAAATTAGGGCTCAGAGATAAATTAGATTCTCCCAATATATGACACCTATAGGAAAAATTAGAGAGTTTGTTGTTCTTTGACATGTTAGCAACAAAAAATTCCTCCCGTTTCTCAAAAATATTCTCCAGTCGCTCAGAATCATCATTTGAAAATGATGACTCAACACAGTAAAAACAAACTTTTCTGCACTTTCGGTGTCTACGAGAGCCCCGAATTTTGTGTTTAATCCACCAAAAGCTAAGGCTTTCAGTGGCTTAGAAGCCCTTTTGGAAAGGCGTTTAGCCACCAAAACCTGAGTTTTGACTTTTTTGAAGGGAAAACTAAATCAAATGTTTTTCAAACTTTATTACAAACCTAAGGCTCTAAAAAATGAACCTTAAAAAATTTAGAAATGTATTTTTCAATGACTTCCTATCACCTAAAATAAACAAATTTGACTGTTTTATTTAAGGAGATAACATGAATCACACTGATACAATTAGGAGGAGACACCTACAAAACCATATTGATAGATTACAAGAATGAAATGTTTGTAATGGTTCTTGGTTCAAAAAATGCACAGAAAATATACATGGTGGGAAAATGTATTTACTAAAGTCATGGCCGAATTGATTATCTGACTTACCCTCATTATTTTGATAAGGTGCGACCTCTCTAGTTGTGGGTATCCATTGATTTTGGAGCTTCATATATATATAAAGGCACGTGAGCATATTTCATATTAAAATAAAATTTTGTTTTGTGGTAAATGGATGCATTTTCAAAGTGGATATTCAAAGTAGTTATTTTGCATTGGGGAAGAATATATAAATGAAATCAAATTAGTCATGTCAACCCTACGTCATGTTAATTTTACATAACCACGCGCTCTTGTACTGGACACTTAATTAGTACACCATTAATTAATACTCCATCACCATAGAGATTCTCTAACTCCTTTTTTAATCAATTTTGAATCCGGTCCGGTTTGATCGACCATTGGTCCACCAAGAATATACATCCAACTATCCTACATAATCATGATTTCGGTATGGTTTAACCAACCAACGGGAATACACATCCAACTATCCCATGTAATCATGAGTCCAGTCTGGTTTAACTAGCCAACGGGCCACATGAATACTAGACCACCTTACCACCGATGAATAAATTATCAAACCTTCTCTTTGCTTCGTTAATCGAACATCGGGCCCTTGGATACAAATAATGCACCTTTTAGAAGTTTAATCCGATTTGGTTTAAACAATAATAGAGCACCAATAATCCTCCTTTAAACATGCTCATGCAATTGTGAATCTGGTCCAATTTAACCGGCCATCAGACACCGAGAATACTCGTCCAGTAATCGTCTGATTGAAAGTATTTCAACCGACCATGTTCCCACTGGAAATTAAAGCCAACGAGAACTTTAAGGATGGCCTTTTTGAGGGATTTAAGGTCAGTCCAGTTACCCTTCATTTTCAGTCGTTTACGATGATCAATGATCAAATCTTCTTCTTCTGAATGCATACTCGTGGACACATTTCCATGTCTCCACTAACTCTCTTCACTCACAGAGAGTTTATTCTTCTCTATAATCAATATACTCAATTGCGATTAGGGCTTGACTTACAAAATCTATTTCATAGCCCAAAATGCCTCTTTTACTCCCTCACTACAATCTCTCGTTCATGATTTAACATTACAAGGTATATACAGAACATGGTTATCCATTCACAGATTCATTAACACTAAAGCATATCAACAGAGACACACACACACACAACAACAAAGGCATAAAAACACTATTCTATTAAACTAAAGTTTGTACATGGATTCTCCTAGAGATCCAATCCATATCTTATCTCTCTTTCAACATGATCTACATTTTCTTGGTCTCCTCTTTCTTTGCCCACAAGCTTACATTATATGCACATGGAAGTTGGTGCTTCTAGTTCATAACAAATAAAATAACTTCCTAAAATCTTGCAACTACTACTAACAATATCAACCTTCACTCTATTTCCTATGAACATAATTGATTTAATCATTATCTATTTGTTACATTCACATGAGGAACGACATCCTCTTACAATTGTTTCTCCTTCTAAAGGTTTGAACTTCAATGATAATATTGGAGGAAGGGATGGGGGAAATGCTCCTGCATCAGAGTCCCAGGGTACAAAAAATTCATGACCTCCTAGTCATGGTATTCAATCTATTTCCATGTTTTTGTAGATACTTCTCCTCATGGGTCCCAAACCTTGAGTACACTATCATCTACTTGCTTTTGTTTCATAAGTAATCTCATTCAACTATATGTTGCGGCTGACTATCTTCTTCTTCCCAATGTATCCCCACTTGAACATGTAGTGCACCTTTTCAGCTACCATGGCTTAATCGCTCTTAAAAGGAAACTTTAACACCACTTGGTACATAACTCCTACAGGTATTATAAATCCCATGCGTTTAAAAAAATAAACACATTCTACATAGAGTATTCTTATGAGTTACTGCCATAATTAACAATCAATAGCATTTCATACTAATTCATATACACAGCGGAAATCATGATAACATAAACATTAGAGTCATGCAAAACATGATTAAAACATAATCAGGTACTTATCTTTGAAATAGTGGCAGTTCCACCAACCAAGTCCAGGCCTTCCACGAACCTCCTAGTCGTAGACTGCACTGCTCATCAGCTCAATAGTGGGTCACCCCCGAGCTGGGACTAAGATCCACCCCAAGACAAGGAATCCTAGGCTAGGCTGAGGTTACAGGGAAACAACACACAACCACAAGGATGGAATTCTCTCCTAGGAACCTCTCACACTCACTTCCCACAGACTCTCATTCCCCACATGCCTGTTCCACCCCAAGAGTAGACACCTTCTCTATCACCTGGACAGTCCTTCAACTGCTAACCTCCCTTGCCTTGGGTTACAGCAACAGGCCGGACTGGAAGTCTTTGGACTCTGTGGTAGCTATAAGGTTCCTTCCAGGAGTTTTCTCCTTCCTCTGTACACTCTCTCTCTCCTGGAGAGAATCGCTCACAGGCCAACAACCTGTTCTTCCAATCTCAATCACCTCTCTCACTTAGAGAGAGTGTTGTACAACTGGCCAACAAGCCCCCACGTAGTCTAGCACTGCTTGGCCACACAACCAACAAGGAAAAATGGACACGGCTTTCCAACCAGTTCAACAATGGCGTATGGTCTCACAGATATGGCTTCGGACAAGGCTCCACGCATAGGCTCGACGCTCAGACAGAGGATGTTTCAGATTTTTAGAATCAACACACAGGGTCAAACGCTACACGTCCACCACAGTCAACAGGAATCTAGACACGAACACCCCAGGGCAACAACAAACAGGTGCCACAACATAACCAGGCTTATCAGGGACCGGACACTTCCATTTCCTCAATCCGGCAACACGGGATAGACCCACGCTCTGGTTCTCAGGGATGCGTGACGATTTGTCCATGCAGGAGTCGACTCAAACTTAACAGTTCACAACCGAAAGGGTGTCCAGCCTTCCAGAAGCAAATACATACACCCCACTTTTCGGTTCAGTGTGCACGAGGGTATCTCTTGCAGAGGTTGGACGGGTTCACGCTTCGATGGTCGGGTAGAATGGAGGAGGAACCCCCCAGCACGGTTCGTCTCAACATTTTATTGCGTGTGCCAGGGTTGACACTTGTCCCCCATGCGACTGCATGCCTCCTTCAGCATGCGTTCCTCCCACCATTTGGAAATCACATGTCCTTCCAAAAGGACTTAGGTTAAAACATATAATGCACATATTTTTTGGAATAATATTAAAATATTATTCCAAAGGATTAAGCCCCTAGGCTTAACACTTAGGCCCTCTTCCCACCTTCCAACCCCTAATCCCTTGCCCACTCTGTGGAATCTTAGTCCCCCATCACTCATTCATCGTGTCGGCCTGCACGCGACGATGTTTATATTTTTTATTAATGCTCTGCATGATTACATATATAAAAGCAGGCTCTTGGCCTTCAACACTTAGGCTTCCTAGCCTAATAATCACATAAGCCCCCAGCTTATATAAACTTGGCTCACCAGCCTACTAAAACATACTTACAATTCATAATGCAAGCTTTACATCAGGGCTCGGCCTTGGGGACATTACAATCCCCCTCCCTTAGTTTTGCACTGTCCTCAGTGCAACTTTCACACAGCATCAACAAGATTTCCAAAATCTTCAAAATATGTGGGTATTACGCCCGTATAGCATCCTCATGCTCCCATGTCATGTCCTCAGGACTGTACCAGGTCCACTGGACCCTTACAAGCTCAATAGCTCAATTCTAGAGTTGTTTTATTTTCCTGTCCAATATGCGCACAGGATGCACTTGCAGGACACTTTCTGGTTCCACCTGAATCATATTCCAATTGATTACATGATTAGCATCAGGTATATATATATTTCTTAAGAAATGAAATATGAGACACCTTAGGTACAGTCATGGATGCAGTAATGCAACCAAATATGCAATGTATATGTATGTATATACAAACAAATTCAATAACATTAAAACTGTATAAAACATACACAACATAGAATAAATAGAGAATTGTACTTATCCTTTGATTGAGAGACCTTCCACCCTGGAGCAGAGCTATGACTCCATCGGGCAATGGCTTCCCAAGATAGCCATGGTCCACAATCCTTATCCACATGGCCTAGGCCAAGGTACCAGACCTCAACAACACTCCAACCATTCAAACCTTGACAGTACTCCAACCAACAGTCTCTCATTCCCCACATGCCTGTCCACCCGGGAGTATACACCTTCACAAGCACAGTCCATTGGTGCTACACCTCCCTTCCTTGGGCTGGGCAACAGGCCGGACCGGAAGTCTTAGAGCACCATGGCTCCAGGAGTTCCAACTGCCCTCAAAGGTTTCCAAGAAGCATCTTCCCGAGATACTCTTTGTAGCCAACATTTTAACTTTTATCAACATCATCTCATCTGCATCAACCACATGCAGTTATCATGAGAGAACATACAAGAATTCATTTAGGAATTCAAATTAATTTGAAAGGAAATTCAACTTTTATTCCCAAAACATGACATCCTATTTCATGATTCATCTTGTCTGTTGCCACATTATGAATGCAGTCATCCCTATGATTTTTCCACAGGCACAAAACTGCCTACAATTTTTCCTGCAGGACTTCATCTTGCATACTACCAACAAATTGTCGGTATTTTCTGTACATCATAATTCAATATGTACAACATCTTATGTAATAATCTTAGAATTTCTGCGCTTGGCAATTCAATCACAATTACCAAACAACTTGACCAATAGTCGTCATTCTATGCATATGCATGTCCACAGTGAACAATAGTAAGTTCATTATTTCAATTTTCTGAACATAAAATTTTATGTAGTCTCCATTCTTGTGACTACCTGGCTTGTAACTTTCCTGTTGCAGTGCTTAACAGTTCCTAAAATGTTCTCAATTTCATGGGTTAGCAACATTTCAGCCATCAACATAATTATTTCCATGCAATAATATATATGCATGTACTTACCAAACATATTCAACCATTGCACATTGTATGCAATTATATCACTTATTATGCATGAGTGTGATTCTCAAT
>ML804783.1:36324-67276 GCA_009831015.1 Picea engelmannii
GATAGGTTGTTTGGACAGGTTATTTGTGTTGATTAAGGTTGTTTGTCATTGATTTCAACCCTTGAAGAAAGTTCGGTAGCGAATTCCGGTAGCACAAAGGTTTGGGTAATGGACACAAGGTTGTTTCATGTATAATGGTATGCATTTTAATATATTTGTAGGTAAGACTATTCTATATGGATAGTACATGTCATGCCATTTTTGGTGGTATGTGGAACGTCACATAACTCCTCACGGTTTGAGAGTTATGGCCTTACGAAGTTGGAGGACCCTCATATGTCATCTAGAAGCCCCAAAAGGTCAAAGTAGTCAAAGTGGTTTAAGAGATTTTAGAAGGTAAATAATAAAGTGAAGTGATGAGTGTACTATAATTCAAAGTGAATACAAAATAAATTATTTAAATAATAAATTTAATGGAGAAATTAGAAGTGGGTTAACGCTAAAATAAGGAAAGTGGGCAAAGTGACCTAGAAGATGCTTTTAAGGAAACTACTTGGAGAGTATAAATAAGAGGCAAGGCTCTCTCATTTTATATCACACTTGAGCATATTGAATATCTATAGGTGACTGAGGTAACCAAAATATATCTAAGCTGAATTTCAGAGGGAAGGTGAAGAAAATAAGACTGGACTTCCAAGTAATGACATCTGGAGGAATTGCATAAAACAAACTGAAGAAAATTGTGTACTATTTTCAGATCTTTCTTCATTACAGGTACTTAATTATTGTTATTTCAAGTTAGGGTTGTTGACTAATCTCAAACTAGTCATGTGAGACTAAAGAAAAGTTTGATGAAAATGCTAGTCTCTTGTTGTGAAAGTTAAGGAAGGTTTGCAGGTATGTGATCATTTACACTGGGTATATTAAATATTTACAAATCATATTTGGATGATGAAATTGATGAGGGATTTTGGTTAAGGTACATGTTGGGTACATGGTTGAGACATGTAGTTGATGAGTTGACACATACATGAAGTGTATAATTGATGATGTTGGTACATATTGATGAGTTATGGTTGATGAGTAGTTGACACATGATTGGTACATACTTGGTACATGGTTGGATGCACTTGTTTATGGTACAGGTTGATTGCAAGTTGCTTGGTATAGGTTGGTTCATGGTTGATGCACTTTTTTATGGTACAGGTTGATTACAGGTTGAGGTACAGGTTGATGCATGGTTTAGATTTATTGGTATAGGTTTGAAATGGTATATATCACAGTGATAGTGTGACAGTGGTTCCATCATTATACTTCTAATTCAGTGTGGTTGAACAAGGTAATGACAAGTGGTTGTAGCTGGAGAACATAGAGGGTCGTAGCCTCTTTCTGGTTGTAGCTAGAGAATAGGGGAGTTGGATCTTCCCTCAGGTTGTAGCCTAAGTAACACGGGTTTTGGAGCCTCCTTTCAGTTGCAGCTGGAAAACAAAGGAAGTTGGTGCTTCCACTGAATGTAATTCTTCAAGACATACAAGAAAAAACATTCTATTGTTTTCTCCCACTTTGGGCTTTCACGTAAAACACTGGTGTACTGTGTATGTGTATGATTTCTCATTTTTTCATTGCTTATTTACTCTGCAGTTATTGGATGATAATGCTACATTGATTATATGGGTAAAAAGGATTAAATTGATCTATTAATGATTCACCCCCCCTCTCATTAATCCAACAATTGGTATCATAGCAGGTTCCTTCAAAAATCAGTTTAACCAATGAAAGGTATATCAAGAAGAGCAACCACTTGTATACAAATGGAATACCACAATACCACAATCAATTGTAGATGGATACACAACACCATCAGTTTCGCCAACAAATGACAAAGCAATGAAACTCGGTCATAATAATTCCAAAGCCAAAAATGCACTTTTGAATGGTCTTAGTGAAACAATATTCACCAAATTTGCACATTGTAAATCCGCTAAAGAGATTTGGGACAAACTTCAAAATATTTATGAAGGAGATTCAAAAGTCAAAGCAATGAAGCTTCAAACTTACAGAGGTCAGTTTGAACAACTTAAGATGAAGGAAGATGAGAATATTGCAACTTATTTTTTACGAGTTGTGAAACAGTAAATGTAATCATAGGATTGGGAGAAGAAATCAAAGAATCTGTAATTGTTCAAAAAATACTAAGATCTCTTCCTATTAGATTTGACCCTAAGATATCAGCACTAGAAGAAAGATCAGATCTAAACTTAGTAAGTATGGACGAATTACATGGAATCTTCACAACATATGAAATGAGAACTGAATAGGAAAATCTAGATATAAAAGAAGAAGCATTCAAAGCATCCAAAAAGTCAAAGAAAAATGGAAGGAAAAAAGAAGAACATAGCAACAACAGTGACATCTCAGAAGATGATGAAGAAGTGGCCAACTTTGTCAAAAGACTGAACAAGAGAACCGACGATAGGTATAGAGATAAAATTCCTTTAATTTGTTTTAATTGTGATGGTATTGGTCATTTTTCTAACAAATGTCCTTATAAGAAAAAGAGAAATGATGAAGGTTACTCAAAAGGAAGACACACATATAAAGGCAAAAGAACCACAACGAAAGTATTCAAGAAAAACTTATGCACCAAAGAAGACATCTCATCATTAGTTGAAGATGAAATCAGTGACAATGAGACAGAAAGAGTTCTATTCATGGAAGTAGAAGACTCTGATAAATAAGACTATGAAGAAGAATATGAAGAAGCTGAAGACGAATATGAAGAAGTCAAAGAAGAAATTGAAGAGACAGAAGTTGACTACCAAGAGGAATTAATGTGTTCCATAGAAATTATCAGAAGAGAAAAGAAGAAAAATGAGAAACTACAAGAAAAACTAGACAAGAAAGAAGACACTCAAGAACTAGAACAAATGATCACAAATTTGAAGGTTCAAATAGAAGAAAATAAAAGAATTGAAGAATCACTCAAAGAACAACTAGAAGAAAAAGACAAGATCATTGGAAATTTGGAAGTAGAGATTGTCACATTAAGAAAGGATCTTCAAAAGAAAAATATGCAGAACAACTCAAAAGTTTTGGATGACATTATCAAGAGTAAAAAATCTCATCATGAAAAGTATGGACTTGGATACAATCAGACAGAAAAAAGATCAAGCTCCAAAACAACAGAGCAAGAAACATATCCAAAAATATTTGCAGAAACAATCAAGGGGGATAGCAAGATCTACAAGGAAGATTATAGGGACACCCATCCAACAAGAAGATTCATATTTCAGAATCAACAACTGATAGATAGGCCTTAGGAAGAAGAATAATTCATAAGAGTACCTCCTTTCAGAATATCTTCAACTCCTAGGTATCAAACTATCTTTTTTGGTTTATGTTATGCATGTAATAATTTTGGACATAAAGCTATGAATTGTAGAGCTAGCAATAGGTAAAAAAAAAACTTGAAAGTCATACACAAAGGGGTTATCGAAGAAGGCCTAGCGAAGCATAGAGAAGAAGTTACAATAGTTTTGAATCTTTGAGCACCGAAGTGGAATGTTACAAATGTAACAATTTTGGACACATGGCCAAAGATTTCAGAATGACAGTCCCTCCTAGAGAACTACAACAAAATAACAACAATCATAGACATGAACCTCATAAAATGATATGGATAAGAAAACATGATTAGTATAGCAATGAAGAATGCACACTCACTCTACAAGATAAGTAGAAGAAACATGGTTGGTATGTTGACAGTGGGTGTTCAAAAAACATGACAGGTGATAGAGACAAGTTTCTTACATTATGAAAATAAAGAGATGGATCAGTCTCCTTCAGAATTGATGATTCAACCAAAATCATTGGAAAATACACAGTCAGAATTGGGAACAAGAATGCAAAGGATGAAAATGTTCTACTAGTAGAAGATATGAAACATAATCTTCTAAGTGTGAGTCAAATGTGTGACCAAGGTCATAACGTTACTTTCGATTCACAAAAGTGCAAGATAAGAAAAGAACGCTAGAGAAAATTGATTGCTACAACTGCGGGAATTTCAAGCAACATATATGTGTTAAGTGAAATTGGAAATGAAAAGTGTTGTCTAGGAAAGGAAGATGAAATTTGGATATGGAATAGAAGAATGGGTCACAAACATTTTGATAACCTTGTTAAAGTCAACAAAAGAGAAGCAGTAAGAGAAATTCCCCAGATCACGAAACCAACCAACAATTTATGCAAGAATTGTCAAACAAGGAAAGCAAACAAAGACCAGGTTCAAATCAAAGGAATATTCAATGACAAAACCACTGGAAATTGTGCATACTGATCTAGTTGAACCAACTACAACAAAGGGATTAAAAGGTGAGAAATACTTTATGTTATTAGTTGATGATTATACAAGAATGACCACAGTTTTCTTTCTCAAGAATAAGTCAGAAGATTTTGAAAACTTCAAGATCTACAAGGAAATGGTTGAAAATGAAATGCATTAAAAAATCAAATGCTTGAGATATGATCATGGAGGAGAGTTCAATTCAAAGGAATTTATGGACTACTACAACAGTCATGGAATAAAAATGCAATTCTCCATTGCTAAGACACCTCAACATAATGGAATTGTTTAAAGAAAGAACACGACGGTACAAGAAATGACTTGAACAATGCTAATGGATTCCAAGTTGACAGATATTTTTTGGACACAGTAAGTGCATACAACAGTTCGCATTCAAAACAGAGTAATGCTCAAAAACAACACTGACAAAAATCCTTACGATCTATGGAAAGGAAGACCAACACATGCAAAGCACTTCAGAGTTTTTGGAAGCAAATGCTACATCAAAAGAGAAGATGGAAGAATGTGAAAGTTTGACTCTCGTGTGGAAAAATGAGTACTTGTTGGTTACTCAAGTACAATAAAAGAATACAAGTGTTACAACCTGATATTGAACAAAGTGGTGGAAAGCCTCAACATAACAATTGATGAAACAGGTAGACAAGAATTAAAGGAAGAAGACAATGGATCAATGGAACAACTTTATGAAGAAGAAACAAAATATGAAAAAGAAGGGGAAGACGAAGAGGATCCGACAGAAACAAAAGAGAAAGTTCAACAAGTAATTCCAAAAACACCTAGAAGACAAATATAGAAGAATCATCCTTCAGATCATATTATCGGAAACAAAGACGTAGGAGTTGAGACTAGAAGAAGAATCCTTTCACCAGAACAAACACACCTAGCACTCACATCTACAATTGAACCAACCTATTTTGAAGAGGAAAGTAAGGATGAGTTTTGAAACAAGGCCATGGATGAAGAATTGGATCAAATAGAGAAAAATGACACTTGGGAATTGGTTCCAAGACCAAAGGATAAGAGTGTGATAAAAAAGAAGTGGGTATAGAAGAATAGATTGAATGAAGATGGACATGTTACAAGGAACAAAGCTAGATTGATATGTAAAGGATATGCACAGGTTGAAGGAATCAAATTTGAAGAGACATTTTCCCAAGTTTCCAGAATGGAAGAAGTTCAGTTGCTTTTAGCTTATGCATGCTCCAAAAATATTAAAGTGTATAAGATGGACGTAAAATCAACTTTTTTAAATGGGGAACTTGAAGAAGAAGTTTACATTGAACAATGGGAAGGATTTCAGTTATCAGAGAACACAGATTATGTATGTAAATTAGAGAAGGCCTTATATGGTCTAAAATAGGCTCCTAGAGTATGGTAATCTAGACTAGATAAATATCTACAACAGGCAGGGTTCAGAAAAGGAAGTGCAGACAACAACCTCTACATCAAGGTTAAGCAAGAAATTTGCAAAGGATATGCATAATGAATTTGAAATGTCATTACTTGGAGAAATGTCCTTCTTTCTGGGACTTCAGATACATTAAAGCAACCAAGGAATTTTTATTTATCAAACCAAGTATATCAGAGAAATACTAGAGAGGTTCGGAATGGAAGATTGCAAACCAATTATCACTCCCATTCAAACCAGTTGCAAGTTAAGCAAAGATGATGATTCAAAGTATAAAAATCAGAGGCAATACAGGTCAATGATTGGTAGCCTACTATATGTGACAACATCCATACCAGATGTAATGAAGGCAATTGGACAAGTGGCACGATTTCAAGTAACACCAAAGGAATCACATTTATTAGCAGTGAAGAGGATTTTCAAATATCTCAAAGGAACAAAAGAGTTTGGATTATGGTATCCAAAAGGAAATGATCTATCACTTATTTCCTACACAGATGCATATTGGGCAGCTTATATTGATGACTGATGAAGCACCAGTGGAGCAACGTTCTACTTGGGTGAGTGTTTAGTATCATGGCTAAGAAAGAAACAATCATCAATATCTCTATCTATAGCCGAGGCAAAGTATATTGCAGTAGCAACATGTTGTACACATGTTCTATGGATGAAACAAATTCTGACAGATATAAAGGTTAAGTATGATGAGCCCATTCCAATCTATTGTGATAATACAAGCACCATCAGTATCTCAAAGAACCCGGTGATGCACTCCAAGACAAAGCACATTCCAATCAAGTATCACTTTCTACGGGAACAAGTTGCAGAAAAGAATATCAGAGTTGAGTATGTGGGCACAAAATAACAAGTGGCACACATATTTACAAAACCGCTTCCATGGGAAGCCTTTGAGTATCTTCGCCATAGAATCTGAGTTATTTCTATTCCAAAATGAATGCTTTTGAATGCTTATCTTATATGTCTTAGATGTACATGAGGAAGCACCATAAAGAGGACAGTTTAGGTTGGGAGAACAGACAATTCATTTAGGGGGAGCAACCCTAGATCGAAAGATACCTTTGCTATTGATGACAAAGGCATAGAGATTTATCAGATGCAGAGGATAGAGACATGACTCCAAGGGGAGCAATGGTCACAGAGATGCAGAGGACAATGGCATGGTTCCATGGGGAGCATGAGTGATATGACTTCAGTATTGCATGACATGATTTAATTATTGCATCAGAGTGTTTCCACCAATGCCAAAGGGGGATATTGTTGATTAAGGTTGGTTGTCATTGATGTCAACCCTTGAATAAAGTCCGATAGAGAATTCTGGTAGCACAAAGGTTTGGGTAATGGACCCAAGGCTGTTTCATGTATAATGGTATGAGTTTTAATATATTTGTAGGTAAGACTATTCTAGATGGATAAAACATTTCATGCCATTTTTGGTGGTATGTGGAACGTCACATAAATCCTCACGGTTTGAGAGTTATGGTCTTACGAAGTTGGAGGACCCTCATATGTCATCTAGAAGCCCCAAAAGGTCAAAGTAGTCAAAGTGGTTTAAGATATTTTAGAAGGTAAATAATAAAGTGAAGTGATGAGTGTATTATAATTCAAAGTGAATACAAAAGAAATTATTTAAATAATAAATTTAATGGAGAAATTAGAACCGGGTTCACCCTAAAATAAGGAAAGTGGGCAAAGTGACCTAGAAGATGCTTCTAAGGAAGCTACTTAGAGAGTATAAATAAGAGGCAAGACTCTCTCATTTTATATCACACTTGAGAATATTGAATATATATAGGTGAATAAGGTAACCAAAGGATATCTAAGCCAAATTTCAGAGGGAAGGTGAAGAAAATAAGGTCGGAATTCAAGGGAGGATAAATTCTTTTGATGATGCTTTCTAAGGTATGTTATTTACAGGTCATCTCACCATTTTCACAATAACGTTTTTTATAGAATGATTCGGACCGTGAAATTGATAGGTCAATGATCAAACATATCCAAATATTTGTGGTAAACATTTCATCTTGTGGGTCGTTTTATTTTTGGAGTTACACTCCATGGAAAATAGGGTTTGTGGCTAGTCCTAGAACTAGTCTAAAACAAGTGTTTCAGTTAAAAAAGTCATAACTTCTTCATAAAAGATACAAATTAAGTAAGAACAAATGTCTTTGTTAGATTATAGTATTTAGTATATTTTTGTAACATTTTTAGAACAATTCAACAAATATTCCGTGCGGGGCACACTCTACACGGTCACTCTCTAGAATAAGACAAAATTCAACAATGTATGCCATTTTTTCTATAAATCCTTTTCTGATAGGTTCCAAGTAGTGACACCTGGAGGAATTGAAGAAAACAAATTGAAGAACATTGTGTACTATTTTTAGATCTTTATTCATTACACGTACATAGTTATGATTATTTCAAGTTAGGGTTGTTGACTAATCCCAAACTAGTCATTGAGACTAAAGAAAAGTTTGATGAAAATGCTAGTCTCTTGTTGTGAAAGTTAAGGAATGTTTGTAGGTATGTGATCATATACACCGGGTCTATTACAGAGTTACATATCATATTTGGATGATGAAATTGCTGAGGGCTTTTGGTTACGGTACATTTTGGGTACATGATTGAGACAAGTAGTTGATGAGTTGACGCATACATGAGGTGTATATTTGATGATGTTGGTACATATTTATGAGTCATAGTTGATGAGTAATTGACACATGATTGGTACATACTTGGTACATGGTTGAATTCACTTGTTTATGGTATAGGTTGATTCTAGGTTGTTTGGTACATGTTGGTGCACTTGTTTATGGTACAGGTTGATTATAGGTTGAGGTACAGGTTGATGCATGATCAAGTTTATTGGTACATTTTTACAGCGATATATCTCATAGTGATAGTGTGACAATCGTTCCATCATTATACTTCTACTTCAAGGTGGTTGGACGGGGCAAGGACATGTGGTTGTAGCTGGAGAACATAGTGGGTTGTAGCCTACTTCTAGTTTTTTCCAGAGAATAGGGGAGTTGGAGCTTCCCTCAGGTTGTAACCTGAGAAACAAGGGGGTTGGAGCCTCCTTCCAGTTGCATCTGAAAAACAAATGAAGTTGGTGCTTCCAATGAATGTAATTCTTCAAGACATATAAGAAAAAACATTCTGTGGTTTTCTCTCGCTTTGGGTTTCCAGGTAAAACACTGGTGTACTGTGTATGTGTATGATTGTTCATTTGTTCATTGCTTATTTACTCCACAATTATTCACCCCCCTATCAGTAATCCAACAATTTGTACAGGATGGTGCATGATTGATGCACTTGTTTATGGTACAGGTTGATTACAAGTTGTTTCGTACATGTTGGTGCATGGTTGATGCACTTGTTTATGGTACATGTTGATTACATGTTGTTTCCTACATGTTGGTGCATGGTTGACGCACTTGTTTATGGTACTGCAGCCAAGAAGGAATTGCAGAAGAATAAAAAAATAACAATGGATTTCATCTGGGAATGATTTCCTAATCCGATAAGAGAAAATGTTGGTAAATTTTCATCAGCCAAAGAACTTTGGGATAAGTTACATGACATATATTCTTCACCCATCGCAGATTTAGAAAATGCCAAAGAAGATGCAGGTACAAATCAAGAAGAAATATGTTCATCATGTCAAACAGATTCAAAAGATGAAGAGTACATAATCAACATAGGTATGTTGTTTTTCTTTAATTGTGAAAACATGGAATCCTCGAAATATAGTGCCATGAAGGAAATGAGATAGAAAAACAATTGAAAAAGAAGAAAATTATGAAGCATAATTGATTAGTGCTTTATATGAACTAAGAAAAGAAAGAGAAGAAAACAAGTCACTCAAGAAACAATTGATGAAACAAAAGGAAAGTGTTCACATTTTTGAAGAACCCAAACAACTCATTGAGAACATAAGAACTCAGATTGAAGAAGCCAGAAAGATCGAAGAAAATATTGAATATCAAAAGTAGTATTTGGAAGCCAGCATAGCAGCACAAAATGAAGAAGAAGAAATGAGAGAGAATATATTGACAGATCATCTTAAGGAAAGAACTAACAATCTAAACCATCTTGAGGTAGAGTTTGATTAGGAAGAGAAAGGACTTGAAGAAGAAATAATCACATTAAAAATCCATCTTGAATAAGCTAAAAGAACATAAGAAGTCATGAAGTCTTAGATAATAAAGAAAGAAGAAGAGGTTGAGAAGCTTGAAGAAGATGTTGTCACATTGAGAAGTAAAATCGTCAAGCTCAACAAGAACATTGAAGAGATAGAAACATCCACATCAGTTATAGAGAATGAAGAGAATCACTCTAGGTTGCTAGAAAAGAAGAATGAAGAAAATAGAAAGAGTTATGTAGAAGTACTCAAAGGAAGGAATCATGGTCAACCAGAATATAAGAAAACTATCGAAGATACATTTTCAAGAAGATCATCCATGTTCAAGATACAAAGAATATTCAATCATGATCATGATCAATCAAGATAGAAATTCAGAAGGACTACTCCACAATGAAGATCATTCACTCCCAGATATGCAAATTTATTTTATGGTCATTGTTTTTATTGTAGTAATTTTGGACATAAGGTTTCATATTGCAAGGATTATAAAAATGTTCAAGAAAGAAATGCCTATGTGGCCCCACGTAACATTGAATGTTACAAATATCATAAGTATGGACACATAGCTAGTGATTGTAGAATCATGATTGATACTTCCATGAAAGAGAACACTGATATCAGATATAAGAAAGTATGGATATTAAAACATGAAGAACAGGTGAACAAAGACCAGGTCCTAGAGATCGCAAGATTGGCAATAAAATAATATGAAGAAAACTATACAGAGAAAAAGAAAGATGTCAGATAGAGAAAGATTTGGAAAATAACTGAAAGAAAAGAAGGACATGTAAATAAGGAACAAGTTCAAGAGATTGTACTTTCAAGCATTATAGTGAAAGATGAATCCACAGATAGAAAGAAAGAAAAGCCATAACTCAGAGAGATGATGAATCTACCAATGAAGATGATGATGAATACACATTAGAGAAGGAATCGTTCTGAGCCATCCTGTTATCACACTAAGTTGCCTTGGGTCTCTTAGTTTGTTTTTGTTAAAAAAATAAAAATAAAAAAACCTTAGGTTTTTATTTTCTCTTTAAAATAAATTTATCATCCCTTAAATGTTCTTTATGATAGGACCCCTTAGGATGACTAAACCTTTGAGTCATAGCTCATGTGTTGATCCACATTTCAATTTTTGGTCCTTAAACCATTTTAAGCTCATGGTATATTCTTTTTGTCCCCTCTTGTGATTCATCCCTAGATTGCTACCTCCCATGACCAGGATGATGTGACACACCTCTCTCCTCACTCATGACCTCGCTTTCATACCTCATCATCCCCACTTACCCGTCCAATCATTTTTTTTTGATTTGGAGAGCATTGCCCACTCATCAAGAATTTTTGTAGCGCCTGTCACGTTTATAATTCATCCACTCCAAGTCATTATTTCCACGATTGATACCTTAACCCTTGTTTTCAGTGCCAGAAGTTCGTTGAAATGCTTTCAAAAGATCTTGCATTTATTATCCTTGGTAACAGTTTCTAAATTTGAAAAGTTCAACAGTGATGTGCTACGTAAGTTTTCCAGTTCAGATCAGATGATCGCATGTCCACTAAATCCGATGTTGTGAGAGATTTCAGGGTCAGAGTTTCCTCAATCTCATCCTAAGATCATGTTGAGGAGCTCAACAATTGTCGACTTCATAGGTATCCTATGAAACCTTCTTTTCATATTAATTTTCATAGGAGATTTGTGCTCGGGTTTCGGTTTGCTAAGCTTGCAGGGTAGTACGGGAGCCATATTTTCATTCCTGTAAACATCTTCACTCGTATCCATAGTATGATTATTGTTGTTAGTCATAGCCTTTAAAAGTCATAGGCCTGTAATAGCCTATCCTCTGTGTATGCATTGCGCTATGCAGAGGTGCTTCTCAAAACCTCTCTGATTATTCTTTGCTTCTTTTCATTCTATACGAAGAGTCATTTTGGAATTACCTCCTCATAGTTTACACTATGAAAACTTGTATAAGCCTAGAGGTCCATTTCTCATAGCCAAGTTCATTTTCTAAGCACTACTAATTTGGAGGGCCATCCTTATGCATTTGAGACTTGAATTGAAGTTTTCTGGTCAATAACGTCCCTTACAGCCTCTTAATAACCCTCTTTCTGAGTCATGGATACCCCTCAGTCGAAGAAAGAACACAAAGGTGGAAAGATAGTTCGAACAAAACCTGTGGACATGCACCTTTTTGACACAGAATCAATGACAAGGGAAATGTTTCAAAGAGCAGGATGCCTCTCTTTCTGCCAGAACATGCAGAGAGGCCACTTAGAAGTAGCAAAACAATTTGCACTAAATTTTGATGGAAAGAAAACCAGAGTTGGAGATTTGGAATTTGAGGTGACTGAAGCCTCCATCTCAACTGCAATAGGGATCCCCATTTCAGGAGAAAATTGGTTCAAGGCCATGGTATCGAGTTCACCTTACGTTAAATATCTATTCAAGCCTGAATACCGAGCCAATGATTTATCTAAGAGTGTGCCAAGGAATCAACTGATTGACCAGTTTGACAGAATGTTGAAAATCATACAGAGATATTTTAGTTGTGAAGGGAGATTTAACACCCTATATCATTACCACATAAGGTTGTTGTTGCATTTTACTGGCAAGGTTCAGATGAATATTCCATATTACCTACTGAGAAGTATAGGTAAAATGGTAGATAGGGTGCAAGCCAAATCCAAGGATGTGGACTCCAGTCTTTTCCACTCTGGACTGATCAAGATGCTTGTCTCTAAAGAGTTAGGAAAGAAAGAGATATCCTGGGAGATTTTTTTGGTCACTTCTCACTTCAAGCTGTACCTAACACCTACCCCACAATCACATATTGCAGGCTCTTCATCACCTACCACTACTAAAGCAGGGATCAACAAGAAGAGAAAGGGCATAGCCCCTATTTTAGAGATCAACAAGCATGTTAGGGAAGTTGAGGAGGAAGTCTGTTATTCTCCACATAGATATTTCTCACCACCACTTCCACCAGGGTTAGAAGAAGTTCCATCTTCTACCAAGGTGACATCTAAAAAAGGGAAGAAGCTTCTCTTTCCCTCTCCTCCTCCAGTAGTTGACATCAAAGGTAAAAGACCCTTCACTAGGTCATCAATTCCTAAGGGGGATTTCAAAGGACAACCTTTACCAGAAACCCATATACATAAGAAGAAAGGGAAAGGCATTGAAAAAGCTGTAGAAGAGAAACATGAAACCCCTGCATAGAAAATCAAGGGTAAAGGTACCAAAATACCTTTGGAGAGGGAAAATGAAATCCCTATGAAGGATTGTAAAAAACCTATGAAGAATAAATAAAAGGTTGTTGTGCAAGAGAAGAAGCATAAAGGAAAAGGTTTTGAGAAGGCATATGAAATATGCAAGGAAACTCTGGTACAGATAGAAGAAAAGGACGAGAAGAATCCTGCTGAGACTGCACATGTTCCCAACCCCCTTGGCGATCAGACCTTTAAGAGACTCATAAGACAACTTAAGGAATCAAGGAAGGAAGTGGCCTGATTGAAAAGGGAAACCATATTTGAGAGAGCCAAGATGACAGAGCTTATAGAGAACTATAGTGATACCCTTGACTTAGAAAACATTGCAGCAAGAATGGTTCAACCCCTTCATAGGGAGCTCCAGAACCTCTACAGGCAGAACATGGGTTTACAGGCTCAGAACAGGAAGCTAAAGGCAGAATTGAAGCATTTCCAAGATGAGCTAACCCAAAAGAATTTACAGGTGTTGGTTGAGGCTGCCATTGAAGATGACAAACCAATAGCTAAGGAGAGAACAACTATACTGAAGAAGCCTACCAGTGCTAAGAAGAAGAAGTCTACTGAGTTAATTGGAGATACTCTTTCCACCAGAAAGAGTGTAAGGCTAATTGTTAAAATGACAAAGTAACAGGTAGTGGTAAACCCCATTTTTGAGAATTGTTCCTTCTTGGGAAGATTATCGTTATATGCACAATAATAAGTTTTTCCACCTATACAAGCTTCTATGTGTTTAGCTATATGAATTTTGAAATTTTTTGCTAAGTGATAGCTTCACTCAGTGGTAAAAGCACCTAAGTAAATTGATTTGTCATCATGGAAGGACACAAAAATCTCTGCACACATTCAGAAGTCAAAGAAACTACATTTTTGACATAGCTACCCAAACCCTTATGCAGACACAACGTAAGTGGCGCTGTGTAAATTCACTGCGTAATATTTTATAGAGTGCAAAATTGGAATACAGGCGCTACCTACAGGTGCTACCCACAAGGGCTGCGTTATATTTTGCAGAGAGCAGGTTCACACAGACGCTACTCAATATTGCAACAGAGGACAAATTTTGGCACATATATGCATCATAGTGGCACTACCTTCTCTCCTTGTTCCATTTTAGGGGGTGCTACACACAGTTGCTACCTAAGAGAGTAGCCAACAAATACCAGGGATCTAGGAAGACTAAGCTAACAGTTTTGGATAAGTTAATGATGGAATAAATGACAGAAGTAGTAGTTGGCATGCAGGGGACAACTACAAGATCCAAAGGGACACATGGAAAAACAAGAGCTAAGCAACAAAAGAGGATCAAAGCAGTTAGAAGCATGATTGGGTTTAGTCACCAACACTTCCCTATTTTATAACATAGGCTGTTATCTTAGTTGTTAGAATAAATAAATGTTTTGAGGTTTTTAAGGAAAAGAGGCTAGCTCGTATCTCCAATTGTTGCCTCCCTTTCTTGTTATAAATAGACAGATGAATTGATTTAATAGGTTCGGATGGTAGAGAAAGGCTCCCAATGAACTGTAATATTTTAGATAAATGACTGTGACCTAGTATGCATTGGACTTAAGACTTTTTGACTAATAGAAATCAACTCCTATTTTAAACTATTTTCTTCTAATGCTAAATGTTCATCTTTGAATGCTTCATATGGATGTCTGTGGTAGTGATATGATGGATTTTTGATCATTTTATTGTCATGGTGTTTATTTAGCTCCTTAATTTCTAATTTCAAGAAGATCTTGTTTTAAGAAACTTTCTTCCTTTGGGATTTTGTGGACCTGATGTTTGCAGTATCTCTTACATTCCTCTCACTCAATTCTTCTTTCTATCCACATTTACTCCCAAACTACTGGTTGAAATTAGTCAAGACCTTATTTCCTGTTACATGTTAGCCCTATTTCTAAGTGAAGATATTACCATTTCGGGTTTTTCCATTCGACCTTCCAAGAAAAACACTCATACTTTCACATATCATTTGATGGGTACTGGGCTTACCTTCATTGCAATCAGAAAGTGATTCCTAGTGCTAACATTTTTGGTGCCGTTTCCTAGGATCTATTTGAAGACTTTTCCCCGAGATAGAACAACAATGCTTACTAGCTCTCAAGGTGCATTGGGACTTAGTATTTTGAAGATTGCATCTTGCACCTGGCGACTCCATTGATTTAGCTCTGGTGCCTAAAGGTAGACATACAAGATCAAATCCATAGTTATCTTTGTTTCCACCTGAGGTTGACCCAGAGAAGATAATCAAGAAGGGAAAAGCTTCTAAAAAGAGTTTTCCTGCTGCTACCACAAGTGATTCTGGTCAGTTTCCTGATTCCACTCTTGATACTCCAATTGTTTTATCAAGTAAGCTTCCTTTATCTTTTGCTGAAGTATCTAAAAAGTTAGATTTTGAAGAGTTTCTTGTTGAACACTCTACCTTTGAAACTGAATTAAAAGAAGAAAACATTGATATATTATCCTCCTCTGAAATTGAGAAGTGTTTCAGTCTTGATAGTTTTGAAGATTTTCCTATGTTAGGTTTTGCTACACCTCTCTCTGTTAGAAATTTTGTTGTCAAAGAAGTAGGAACTTCATCTCCTTCTTAGACCTTACCATCCTCTTCCAAGACTCCACCCGCTGTTGTGAAGATTGAAATTTCCTCTTTATCCTTTTCTCCTTCTCCTGTTGGTTCACCTAGAATCCAAAATCAAATGGCATTTGTTAATCCCCCTGCAAATAGGATCGATGACATAGTGGCTGCAATATATGATCCTCTAGTTTTTCCTCAGCCAATGAATGCCCTTCCCCCTAGGGATTATTTGAAATATATGCCCAAGTTTACTGGAGAAGAAGATATTACAACTGAGGAACATCTTGCTTCTTTCTATAGCTATGTAGATAACCAAAATAATGAAATGAAGACATTTGGATGAGGGTTTTCATCCAAAGCCTTTTTGGGGAGGCTAGGAAGTGGTTTAGGGGTCTAGCCCCTGGATTCATCACTGGTATTAAGGCATTGGATGAAACTTTATTGAGGCATTGTGGTGACAAAAAGGATTTTCTGTACTATATTACTGAATTTGGATCTTTGAAAAGAAAGAAGGAGAGTCTGTCTCTGACTTTTCAAAAATATTTAACAAAATGTACAAGAAGATCCTTGATGAGATAAAACCCACAAAAACCATAGCAAAAATTACTTATGCAAGTGCATTTGACTCCGATTTTTGCCTCCTATTAAGAGAGAGAAGATCACCTTATTTAGTTCATATGCAAGATGCTACCTTAGAGGTTGAATCCAACATAATTTCCTCAGATAAGCTCAAGGGAAAATTTGACAGAGATAGGAGAAAAAACAAGGTTGAAGCTTCCACTTATAACTCTCCTACTGTTCATTCACAGGTATATGAGTTGTCCAAATTAGTAAAATCCATTTCTACTGAGATTGAGAAGTTAAAATCAAAAGGAAGATAACCATATAGAAATGCTCAGAACACTGAAAATAGAGGTTATTTTAGGAGACCCAACAATGCTCCCCAAATCCTTCCTAGAGATCCCAGAAACAGAGAGAGAGATGATAAGAGGATCCAAGCTCCTTTTCAGAATAATCTAGTTGCTAATGAAGAAGAAGAGGAGGTAGAAGCTGATCCTGAGATCCACTGTTTAGGTGATTCATCCCCATCTCCACACTTGACTCAATCCTCTGATGAGCAATCTTTAATGGATATTCAAATAAATGAGTTAAGCAAGGGAGAAAAAACAAAGGAAAATTCTAGTAGATATAATCTGAGATCTAAGAAGAATGAAGAAAAAATTGTTGCCCCTAATCAACCTGTTTAGAAAGAAGATTCTTCCAAGACTGTGACAGTGAGTAGCAAGGAAAAACATTCTCAAAACCCACAATTTCTGATCAGAAATCCTCCTCCTGAAACCAAAGAGATTTTGAAGCCTTCCCCCTCCTTCAATTTTGAGAGTGAGATCCAGAAAATTAAGATCCCTGTACCATTTTTGGAATTGATAAAAAAAGAAGATTTAAAAAAATATCTGACCAAAATGTTACAGCTCGATGTTTCTCCTAATTCCATTGATTCAATAAATCCGCAAGATGAAAAACCAACTGTGATTTTAGGCCCTTTGAAAGAAGACAGAGATGATTCATCCCCTCCCTTCTATACTTCTCTCAATGTTCATGACAAGGTGCTGCATAACTGTCTTTTGGATTTAGCGGCCTCCCATAATCTTATGCTAAAATCTGTTATGGATGAACTTGGACGGGAAATCACCAAAACCTATCATGACTTATATTCTTTCGACTCTAGGAAAGTAAAATGTCTGGGGGTCATTAAAGATATGGTTGTGACTCTATTTCAGCTGCCCATGAAAAGTATACTTATGGATGTTGTGGTGGCAGATGTTCCTCCCAAGTTTGGCATGCTCTTGTCAAGGTCCTGCATAAAAATACTTGGAGGAACCTTGCTGATGGATTTCTCATATGCAACCATCCCGGTGTTTGGTGGGGAGCATAGAAGACTTTACAAAGAAGCCCAACTGGCTTGCATTATCAACGATGAAGCAAACCCTGCTAATCATCTTGTTTTTTCTCTTGATACCGATTTGGGGTCTAACATTTTGAAGCTCACTAATGCTCCTGAAACCCCTCTTGAAATAAGGAAAAAATATGTTACCTTATCCGAAAAACCTCCTCTAACCAATTATGTTTGGAAGATGTTCTTTGATGGAGCCTCATCTAAGGAAGGTGTCGGTGCTGGAGTGTTTTTTATCTCACCAACTCAGGAGACCACACCTTTGTCATACAAACTAGAATTTGAAACTACCAGCAACATTGCAGAGTATGAAGCTCTTGTTTTGGGCTTGAGAGCTGCAAAGGATATGGGGATTAAAAAGCTGTCAGTATTTGGAGATGTTGAATTGATACTCCATTAGACTAAAAATCTTTGCCAAACTAAACACGCTAGGATTAGATCTTATAGAAATGAAGTATGGGACTTAGTAGAGAATTTTTTCTCCAAGTATGAAATCTCTTTTATTCCACGAGAAGAGAATTTTGTGGCTGATTCTTTGGCTGTATCAACAAGCAATTTCAGGATACCTATACCACCAAAACTCAAGTATGATGTAGAGGTCAAATACAGGCCTTCTATGTTGGACAATGTCAAATATTGGAAGGTGTTTGAAGATGATTTAAAACTTAAAAAATTTCTCAAGTCTGTTGATGAATTTGTTGCATTACATATTGATCAGGATCCTGATTCTAAAATTAATCCACATGTTGATGTTTTTCTTAACATAATTTCTAATCATCATATTGTGCAACTACCTAGCAATCATATTCCAAAAGGACTAGTTCCTTTGGAAAAATTATTTGATGAAAATGATGTGGCAAGGAAAGGGAAACTGTCTACTGACGATGCTGATATAACTAAGTGCAATTTGGGGACAAAAGAGGATCCAAAATATGTCAAGTTGTCAAGCAGCCTATCAAGAGAGCAGAGGGCAAAATATGTCAAATTGTTGAAGGAGTTTTCTGATGTATTCGCATGGACTTACGAAGATCTCTGAACTTATGACACAAGCATTATAGAGCACAAGATTCTATTAAAAGAAGAGACTAAGCCCTTCAGGAAAAAGTTGAGGAAAATCAATCCTATGTTACTGCCTATCATGGAGAAGGAGTTGAAGAAGATTTTAGATGAAAAAATTATTGTTCCTTTGAGATATTTTGAATGGGTGGCTAATTTGGTCCCCGTGAGGAAAAAAGAAGGGAGAAATTAGACTTTGTGTCGATTTTCGAAATCTGAACAGAAGCTCTAAAAAGGATAATTACCCTTTGCCCAAGATGGAGCATATATTACAGAGGGTGACAGGTGCAGCCTAGATGTCTATGGTTGATGTTTTTTTTGGCTACAACCTGATTTCTCTTTTTCCAAAAGATAGAGAGAAGAGGACTTTTACCACTCCTTGGGGTACATTTATGTACGCCAAGATGCCCTTTGGTTTGATAAATGCGGGGGAAACCTTTCAACAAGCTATGGACATAGAATTTATTGGAGAGAAGGACAAGTTTGTTGTTATATACTTAGATGACATAACCATGTTCTCTCAATCCGATGAAGAGAACTGTGATCACTTAAGAAAGGTTTTCTTAAAATGCATAAAATTTGGTCTCTCTTTGAATCCTAAAAAGTCGTTGTTCACCATGAAAGAAGGAAAATTGTTGGGGCATATTGTGTCATCCGAAGGTGTGAGGATTGATTCCAGTAGGGTTGAATCCATATTGATCTTATCACTGCCTACATCTAAAAAGGAGGTTTAATCTTTTCTAGAAAAGGTTAATTTCTTGAGAAGGTTTGTGTCAAATTTTGCTGAGCTGCTTAAGTATATCACAATCATGTTGAGGAAAGATAATGAAATTAAGTGGACTGCTGAGGCACATAGTTCTTTTGATCAAATAAAGAAAGATTTGATGGAAGCCCCAGTCCTAGTTAGCCCAGACTACTCCAAGGACTTTATTATTTTTTGCCTCTTTTGATACAGTAGCAGCATTGTTGTTGCAGAAGAACTCCGAAGGCTTAGAGAAGCCCATTGCCTTTTTCGGCCGGGCTTTGAGAGACGCAGAATTAAAATATGACATTATGGATAAGCAAGCCTATGCACTGGTTAAATCTCTTAATTCCTTTAGAGTTTATGTGCTGCATTCAAAATTTATTGCTTATGTTCCATCAACTGCTATAAAATAAATTCTTATTCAGCCTGATATTGACAGAAAACACAACAAATGGATTGCTAAGATCCTTGAATTTGATTTAGAAATCAGGCCTACCAAATTGGTCAAGGGCCAAGGTTTAGCCAAGCTCTTGGCTGAATAAAATTGCTCAGCATTGGAAGTGAATTTCATTGGTTCATATCCGAAAAATCCGCAGACTGAATTAAACAACAGAGGTGCTCAAATCAGCCTAGCATTGGAAAATTGCAGTTGGTACAGGGACATTATATTTTTCTTGCAGAATTTACAACCTCCAAGTGGTATGGAAAAGAACAAGGGGAGAGCATTAAAACTCAAATCAATAAAGTATTTCTTGGTTGATCAAATTTTATATTGGAAGGATCCATTGGGAGTGCTGTTGAGATGCCTAGACCCACAAGAGGCCCAAAGGATTATGTCTGATTTTCATGATAGTTTGCATGGGGGACATCATTTTTGGAGGACTACTGCCTACAAGATTCTTAGGGATGGGTATTTTCGTCCTAGGCTGTTCACAAATGTTTGTGCTAAGATCAGAGCATGTGTTAAATGTTAGAAATTTTCTGGAAAGCAATAGCTTAAGTCTTTACCATTAAAACCTGTAGCAGTTTCAGGACCTTTTCAACAAAGGGGATTAGATTTTATTGGGGAAATCCATCTTGCTTCTGGTGGCCAACATAGATGGATCTTGACTGCCACAGACTATTTCAATAAGTGGATAGAGGCTATCCCTACCAGAAATGCTTCCCACAAGGTGATCATTGGTTTCCTTGAAGACATTATGGCGAGATTTGGCTGTCCAAACAAAATTGTTACTGACAATGCTGCATCTTTCAAGGCTGAGCCATTGATTCAATTCTATGAACAACATGGGATCACATTGATTCACTCAACCCCTTATTACCCATAGGGAAATGGGCTCGCAGATGTTAGCACTAGGAATCACCTTCTGATTGAAAGGAAGGTAAGCCTAGTACCCATCAAATGATATGTGAAAGTATGAGTGTTTTTCTTGGAAGGTCGAATGGAAAAACCCGAAATGGTAATATCTTCACTTAGAAACAGGGCTAACATGTAACAAAAAATAAGGTCTTGACTAATTTCAACCAGTAGTTTGGGAGTAAATCTGGATAGAAAGAAGACTTGAGTCAGAGGAATGTAAGAGCTACTACAAACATTAGGTTCACAAAAGCCCAAAGGAAGAAAGTTTCTTAAAACAAGATCTTCTTGAAATTAGAAACTAAGGAGCTAAATAAAAACCATGACAATAAAATGATCAAACATCCATCATATCATTACCACAGTCATCCATATGAAGCATTCAAAGATGAACATTTAGCATTAGAAGCAAATAGTCTAAAATAGGAGTTGATTTCTATTAGTCAAAATTTTTTAAGTCCAGTACATACTAGGTTACAGTCATTTATCAAAAATATTACAGTTTCTTGGGAGCCTTGATCTACCATCTGAACCTATTAAAGCAATTCATCTGTCTATTTATAACAAGAAAGAGAGGCAACAACTGGAGATAAGAGCTGGCCTCTTTTCCTTAAAAAACTCAAAACATTTATTTATTCTAACAAATAAGATAACAACCTATGCTATAAAACAGGGAAGTGTTGGTGACTAAACCCAGTCATGCTTCTAACTGCTTTGATCATATTTTGTTGCTTAGCTCCTGTTTTGCCATGTGTCCCTTTGGATCTTGTATTTGTCCTCTGCATGCCAACTGCTACTTCTGTCATTTATTCCATCATTAACTTATCCAAAACTATTGGCTTAGTCTTCCTAGATCCCCGGTGTTTGCTGACTACTCCCTTAGGTAGCAACTCTATATAGCGCCCCCTAAAATTGAACAAGGAGAGAAGGTAGTGTCTGTAGGTAGCGCCACTGTGCTGCATATCTGTGCCAACATTTTTCCTCTATTGCAATATTGAGTAGCGCCTGTGTGAACCTACTATTTGTAAAATATAACACAGTGCTTGTGGGTAGCACCTGTAGGTAGCACTTGTATTCCAATTCTGTGCTCTGTAAAATATTATGCACCGCCTTTATGTAGCGCCACTTACGCTGCGTTTGCATAAGGGTTTGGGTAGCTATATCAAAAATGCAGTGTCTTTGACTTCTGAACGTGTGCAGAGCTTTTTGTGTCCTTCCATGATGACAAATCAATTTACTTAGGTGCTTTTACCACTGAGTGAAGCTAGCACTTAGAAAAAAATTTCAAAATTCATATAGCTAAACACATAGAAGCCTGTATAGGTGAAAAAACTTAGTATTGTGCAAATAAGGCTAATCTTCCCAAGAAGGAACAATTCTCAAAAATGGGGTTTACCACTACCTGCTACTTTGTCATTTTAACACTTAGCCTTACACTCTTTCTAGTGGAAAGAGTATCTCCAATTAACTCACTAGACTTCTTCTTCTTAGCACTAGTAGGATTCTTCATTATAGTTGTGCTCTCCTTAGCTATTGGTTTGTCATCTTCAATGGCAGCCTCAACCAACACCTGTAAATTCTTTTGGGTTACCTCATCTTAGAAATGCTTCAGTTCTACCTTTAGCTTCCCGTTCTGAGCCTGGAAACCCCTGTTCTTCCTGTAGAGGTTCTGGAGCTACCTATGAAGGGGTTGAACCCTTCTTGCTGCAAATTTTGCTAAGTCAAGGGTATCACTGTAGTTCTCTATAAGCTCTGTCATCTTGGCTCTCTTAGATATGGTTTCCCTTTTCAATTGGGCCACTTCCTTTCTTGATTCCTTAAGCTGTCTCATGAGTCTCTTAAAGGTCTGAGCACCAAGGGGGTTGGGAACATGTGCAGTCTCAATAGGCTTCTTCTCATCCTTTTCTTCTATCTATATCAGAGTTTCCTTGCATGTTTCATCTGCCTTCTCAAAACCTTTTCCTTTATGCTTCTTCTCTTGCACAACAACCTTTTCCTTTATGCTTCTTCTCGTGCACAACAACCTTTTCTTTATTCTTCATAGGTTTTTTACAATCCTTCACAAGGATTTCATTTTCTCTCTCCAAAGGTATTTTGGTACCTTTACCCTTGATTTTATGTGCAGGGGTTTCTTGTTTCTCTTCTACATCTTTTTCAATGCCTTTCCCTTTCTTCTTATGTATAGGGGTTTTTGGTAAAGGTTGTCCTTTGAAATCTCCCTTAGGAATTGATGACCTAGTGAAGGGTCTTTTACCTTTGATGTCAACTACTGGAGGAGGAGAGGGAAAGAGAAGATTCTTCCATTTTTTAGATGTCACCTTGGTAGAATATGGAACTTATTCTAACCCTAGTGGAGGTGGTGGTGAGAAGTCTTTGTGTGGAGAAGGACATAATTCCTCCTCAACTTCTCTGACCTACTTGTTGATCTCTGAAATAAGGGCTCTTTCCTTTCTCTTCTTGTTGATCCCTTCTTTAATACTGGTAGGTGATGAAGAGCCTGCAATATGTGATTGGGGGGTAGGTGTTGGGTTCAGCGTGAAGTGCGAAGTGACCAAAAAATTCTCCCAGGAGATCTCTTTCTTTCCCAACTCTTCAGAGACAAGCATACTGATAAGTCTAGAGTGGAAAAGACTGGAGTCCACATCCTTAGATTTGGCTTGCACCCTATCTGCCATTTTACCTATACTTCTCAGTAGGTAATATGGAATGTTCATCTGAACCTTGCCAGTAAAATGCAACAACAGCCTTATGTGGTAATGATACAGGGTGTTAAATCTCCCTTCATAACTAAAATATATCTGTGTGATTTTCAACATTTTGTCAAACTGGTCAATCAAATGATTCCTTGGCACACTCTTAGATAAATCATTGGCTTGGTATTCAGTCTTGAATAGATATTTAACATGAGGTGAACTCAATACCATCGCCTTGAACCAATTTTCTCTTGAAATGGGGATCCCTGTTGTAGCTGAGATGGAGGCTTCAATCACCTCAAATTCCAAGTCTCCAACTCTGGTTTTCTTGCCATCAAAATTTAGTGCAAATTGTTTTTCTACTTTAGAGTGGCCTCTCTGCATGTTCTGGAAGAAAGAGAGGCATCTTGCTCTTCGAAACATTTACCTTGCCATGGGTTTTGTGTCAAAAAGGCACATATCCAAAGGTTCTGTTTGAACTATCTTGCCACCTTTGTGTGCTTTCTTCGACTGAGGGGTCTCCATGACTCAGAAAGAGGGTTATTAAGAGGCTTTAAGGGATTCTATTGACCATAAAACTTCAATTCAAGTCTCAAATGCAGAAGGATGGCCCTCCAAATTAATAGTGCTTAGAAAATGAACTTGGCTATGAGAAATGGACCTTCAGGATTATACAAGTTTTCAGAGTGTAGACTATGAGGAGGTAATTCCGAAATGACTCTTCGTACAGGATGAAAAGAAGAAAAGAATAATCATAGAGGTTTTGAGAAATGCCTCTTGTTATCGGACAAATTGGTAGGTGCAAACACTAACAGATCTCCCTAGATCCATCTGGATCTAGAAAAAAACAGGACATGACACGACTCTTTCCCTAAGTTGTAGTCATTGAATCTACTAAAGAGAAGGATTAAGTGACATACCTTAATATCCCTTCCTTAGGTCTCTGTTGTTCAACCAAAGTGAAGATAGCGAAGTATATTCAATGTCAACTTATGTATATGATCAAGGAGTTACGCAATAAAGTAAGAGTGACTTTATGGGAAAGGGACATGCCGCTGTATCATATTAAATGAAAGTAGAAGATACAACCTGATCACCTTGATGTTGCAAGCTTCCTTTTAGTGAGCCTTGGTTCCAACACACACACTTGCTCTGCACTTGCATGAAGAAGATCCAATTCCTCTTGATAGACCAAATAGTGTCTTCAAGCTTCTGTCCAAGCAGGCTTCTTCACACAATTCTTTCACCAATTCTTCATTCAATCTTGCTTAACCTTTTCCATGAGAAACCTTTCAATATATAGGAGAAGGAGAGATGGTTACATGGATGAGGATGATCCCACCAAATTTGAGAAGTCAGTAGAATGACAACCATACGAATGTCAACTCATGTTCTAGAAGATCCTCTTCTAGAACCTTCGTGACCTCTTCTTCTTTCCAAGCTTAAAAATAGGTTTGCACCCTATATATGGAGCAGATTGCAAGAAGTTTGCACCCTAAGTGTGGGTGGCCTGTGAGAATGAAGGATTCTCTCACCGTAGACCATAGGCAGCCTGCGATCTCATCTTAAAAATATGTTTTTGGAAGAAGACAGGAGTCACTTTTCTCAGGCAAAAAGTCCTTGTTGGGAGCTTGAATACATCACTGTTGAAACATCACCAGAGTGACCAAAATCATGTGTAACAGAATGCCCCCCAAAGTATGAGGCCATAATCTATGACAATTGAAATACTTTGTAAACTGCGTGTGTGTGTCAGAAACCAGGAGTGCACCTAATTGGAAACCTGCAAGCAACCAAGCATTTGCAGAATATAATACTAGTTCTGAGGTAGGCATTCCCATACTCAGATCGCAGATGAATGAAATCATAAATGTAGGTCATGGCCACCAATCATACATCGTGGATCCATGCCGTAAAAATGGTGCATAGCCACCAGGAATACATTGTGGATCTATGCGAGAAGACTTAAATTAAGATGACATAGTTGCATGACATACAAAGTGGATCTATGTGCTGATACAAATCATACATACTCCATCATAGCCTAGATCAGAAAGATGAGACCCAGGGTCTTCAATCCCATCACCTAAAAGTATGAATCTAGCCATGCGATTACATGTGCTAAAGTCAAACATGGTAGAAACCACTTGATTACCGGTCATTGATGAAACCATTAACAAGTGTGAGGGAAATCACCATTCATGTCAATGACTCCCAAGGTACACTAGTACAATCCAACGAATGTGAATAAATGAGCTAAGGTCGAACACTCGACAGAACCTCCCGATCAGGGGTCAGTAATGAAAACCCACTATCGAAAGTGAGGAAACCTGCCATTGAGGCATGTAAGTTCCAAGGTACCAGATAATGTCTAAGTCTTGTTTCCAAATAATGAGTTGGAGTTGACGGAACAAGACTTGTCACAGGAGGGCCTTGATGTATCCCCCATCAATGACACGAAATATGTAGCAGATTTTGAGGATGAAACAAATTATGAATACAGGTTGAAATGGACACAGAGAAGGCCCACATAGTAAGAATGGACAACTGTTGATGGCCGACTCAATAGAGGGCTGGTGTGAACTTCTCTTGAACATATGAATGACATGACCAAGGACTTGGAAACACTGACTCAAAGATGACCCAAGATATGACCTTATAGCAAGTTGAATGAGAGACAAATGGATTTCCCAACCCGGATTCAAATGACAAATAGGGGGTGTCATGTTCAAGAGCATAGCTTACTGCCATTAATATAAATATGAAAACACATCCCTTTCCCAAAATTTCCTCCACCATTTCGGGAGAGTACCTCTTTATTTTTATGCAAACTTGAGGAGGATAACATATGCTTGTTGATGTAATCTCATCCTTCGGATGAGTCCCTCGGAGTATATTTAACGAACCCTAAGAAGGAGTGGTTCAGTCCCATTACGGGTCTGTCTATGTTTGTTTAACGATTCCAAGGATAGAAAACTCGCGGGTTTTTCATGTTTTGAGAGTCTGAAAAACACTTAAAGAGAACTCTGTCGGTTCCTTTTTCATAAAAGAGTTTGAAAAGACCAAAAAAGTGATAAACTATCACCCATTGAATGTTTTGTTCAGATACTTTTACAAGCGTGAACAGAACAAGATCGCTCGACCATCTTTTCGTTTTTATGGAGCATGAAAAGAGATTTAAGGATACTCTTTTGCATTCGTTATTTTTGTGTTACCATGACGAGTACGAAAAGACGAGAAAAGTATACTTGGTTACATTCTCATGTATTTTCGAGTGCGAGAACGAACAAAGACTGAGATCGAGGTTTTTCTAAAAACCCTAAAAAGTAGTTGTACATGCGACAAAAAGAAAAAACACCTGTACTCCTTCGTTTGGACATCAAAGTCACTATATCTGCAAAAACCACACTCATAGGACTATTAGGGCATTAGGTTTTATAGACAACATAATATAAAAAAATCAACAAAAATGGTAAAAAGTGGATAAATATGGGTAAAAAGGTATTTTACCACTTCATTGTAATTTTGCCAAAAACTTTGCCCAATACACCTCATTTTCCCCCAAATTTCTTTGCTCGATTGCGGGAGGTACAAGCGAGGTAAGCTCTTGATCTCTCACCTTTTCCATTGTTTATTTTTAGTTTTTATTGGTAATTTTCGGGGTTTAGGTCCATTGTAGGGCCATAACTTGTGCCCAAGCATTCTCGTAGGCTGGCCATGCAGGACCTGTGAGAATCTAGGATTCTCATAGGCGGTCTTAAGGGCACCTGCGAGAATCTCGTACTGTGCTAAAAGGGAACCTGTAGGGGCCGAAAAATGAATTTAAAATTGTCTATTGCTCAATAAAAATTATGCCAAGGTTTGAAATAAGTTGTTGACCCTTGTATTATGGTTCTTGTGCAGGTATTTGACCATCACAATGCTGGAGTGGCGAGAAAGAGAACATGAGGAGGAGGATCCCATTGCTGGGAATGACCCGGGTACCATCGTTTCCCTCCGAGACTGTGGGCTCTTGAAATTCTTCAGGATTCCGAGCATGAGGGCCCAACTCAGATTGTTGGAATACCTGGTTCATATGTGGGACATGGACCAACAATTGTTTCACGTGGGAGTCCACATGTTGACCCTAGATATTGAGGATATCTATTTTCTAACAAGGTTATCACGGCGTGGGTACCACGCTAGCTTGACCGGTGGCCGAGGCGGTGGACTCCCTATGAGTGAGTATTGTCACCAGTACTGTGTTCATGAGGCAAAAAGAAGCAAGGGCAAGGTTGTGTTGGCAGCCCAACGATTTTCTTAACTTTTTATGTCAATTAAATGATCTATATAGCTTCCTAACTAGCATCATGAATTTTTATCACTCTTCATGAGCAGTTTCCAAAACAACAGTTGTAAGTTGTCGCTTCATTCTTTGTTTTCATGACTGAAAGCATGAAAACTTGCGACTGTGATTACCATTATGTTTTAAATTTTTATTGAAGGCAAATTGTTTCTACAGTTTATTATGGAGTTTTGATTCCTTGCCATGAAGACGTTACTCTCTTTGTTTTGATCCTTTCAATTCCGAGCACGCCCAAGAGATTGATAGTCTTAAGAAACGAAAGAACCCACCATTTGATATTGTTTGTATTGGTTTTGGTTTGATCTTTGATCACATTTCTTTCACAAAACTTTTGATTATTCATTTACCCAACTTTGTAATCAAAATATGATGCGCGCACTTATGTTTTCTAAGTACTTTGGTCCTAGCATGTACTCAATACCAAGGTGGCATATGATGTACAGGTTGCCATTACTTCTTAGGATAGTCTCGGGTTTCACAAAACTCTTCGCACGCGTTTTGATTAAAACTTCCTGCCCATCGTTTGAGTCATTACAACATGTATTGTTAAAGCTTGGGGCTATGGCTCTGTTTCATTTTTTTAAACCCTACCTGTGTGTTGTGCGTTAATTACCCTTCTGTTCAGTATGGCTGTGGTGGTAAGAGTTGAACCAAATGATATCCAAACCCTGCTCTCATATGATAATGCTAGGGAGGATTTGGAAATGAATGGTTGGCATATTTTCATCAAAACGTTTCAGGGTTTTAATCTTCAGGTCACCCAAGAGTTCACCTCAACCTTTGATGATTGTAGGGCAAAAGTCGATGATGTGAAATTGGAAGTAACTAAAGAGTTCCCGAGTCAAGCCACGGGATTTCCAGCGGTTGGTCAGAAATGGTTAAAAAACATGAAAGTGGAAGAAGTCCCTTGGACTTTACTGTTTACCTCACGAAAAATAACCAACTATGATAGAGGTATGCCAATTTCGTTCCTAAAAACTCAACGGCATGATTTAGTCTCTGTAGTGAAGCAATTTATCACATGTGAGGGATGGTTCAGACTGTTTTTTCTATATCATTTACGCCTGCTTATGAGTTTTATTGGTTTTCCGTTGAATATTCCTTATTACCTACTCATAAGTCTATATAAAATGGGGAAAATATTTAGGAAATAGAGGTCAGATTCAAGTCTTTTTCATCATGGCCTGATTAAAATCATCCTCATGCATTAGTTAGAGTCACAAAATGACTGTTGGGATTCATTCATTACGCAAAATGGTTTTGGTAACCTTGAATTGGGAGAAGTAGATAAGCCAGTCGTTGAGGAAACCCTTGTGAACCCGATGGCCTCTCTTCCACCTCTCCAGGATTATGATTTTTCCCCTAACAGTGAACCCTCGAGCTACCCTAAGGTCATTCAACATGACAGTCAACCGGTTACACATCCAAAGGATTGTATTAAAACTATGAAGAAACCTACAGGAAAGAAGTTAAAAGATAGTGTTGATGTCAATTTCAAAAACAAAAGAGCTAGTCGGTTAATTTCTTGAAGTCTTCGAAATAAAACAAAATCCTGTGCAGAACTGATCATCATGATTGAAGTAAATGAAATCTCAGACTCAGAAATTGACAAATTCCTTGCTGAAGAATACCATGTGTCATTCGGGCTATACCCTGATCGACCCTATAACTATGTCGATAATTTTCCTCCTTGTTTGAAAGATAACCTAGAGTTTCCTGGTATCCAGCTCTACAATAAATATGCTATCCATATGGAGGGTTCTCCAATCTGTAATATTGTTCGTTCTAATGCAAATGCCTCACAGTCACAATGTGATGTATGCCTATTGTGGATCAACAGATACTATACCGATGTCCCATTTCTATAGTCACGGGTCAAGTTTTTAAGAGACTAGGTTGATATGTTAATAAACGAAAACAACAGGCTTGAATCCATCATCCAAGGGAAGGAGAAGCATTTGAAAACCACAGGTCATGTGATTTTCAAAAACGTAGAGGCAGCTACAGCTATCGTTAACTCCAATGTTTCTTGATATGATTTGGTTTTATGATTAGAGGTATGAATTTGTTAGCATGATTATTGTCATTCTTAAGTTAGGATATTTGGTTTGATTGAATAAACTATTTTTATTATTAATATTAGCCTATTTTATTTATTCAATAAAATGAGATTGTATTTGCTATTATAACTAGCTACATAATCGCAAGATTCTATAGCCAGTTAAGGAAATTCGAATTGTTTAATTTGATGACAGAAAACATATATGAGATCTTCCTATTTTCTTTTGTTTTCAGGATGATTAAGGAGCCCATGATTTCAAAGATGATATGAGGCACTTTTGAGATCTCCTAGCCATATCTATTATGTATTTTGAATAAACAGAATTAGACTGTTGGTAGTTTTTTGATATCTAGTGAAATCAGGGTGGTTGCATCCCCCTTTATTTTTGAAACCAATTTGATCTTATGAACAGGAAACAGTTATGTTTCCTGAAACCTATATAAACATATCATTTTGTAAACATTGCATCATCTCGGCCTGGGGCAAGAGTATGGGCGTTTTATCACAGACTTGAATGGAACATAATGCATGTTACAACTTTATCTTTTCTGTATGATGTTTTGATTCAAGTTATGTTTATGTCGATTTGATAATAGATGGTGATTGCTTTCATCGTCATGATTTATTACAAGTTGATATGATTCATTTTTCATATGCTGTGCATATCTTATGTTTCAGATACAATACACAGTGATCATTTATCCAATTTAAATTAGGAGATTTATCTCTTATTTCTGTTGAATGTTTACATGCAAGTTCTTACAGGAAGATTTTTTTCATTGTAGTTACTTGCAAATCATAAGATCATTGTAACTGTGTCCATTTTATGTTATGTTACCAAAACTCAATCTCCAGCGCATTGTTTCACTTTTGTTCGGAACAACCTTAAGATCCGTTGCAGGTTTACTTCATGGATAAAGTGGCTGGATATTCTCTATCAAATAGACATTGGATGCGTTGATAGGTTAGTTTGTCATTTTATTTCGTTTGCTAGTTTATTTTAGAAGTTATATATATAT